>PVLA01003426.1:0-213876 GCA_004027455.1 Hydrochoerus hydrochaeris
CTTCTTCTTCTTCTTCTTCTTCTTCTTCTTCTTCTTCTTCTTCTTCCTCTTCTTCTTCTTCTTTTTCTTCTTCTTCTTCCTGGCTGTCATAAGTTGAGTAGTATTCATCTATCATGCCATTTTATGCATATTGCTTCTGCCTTGTATTCAGCTAACTATAGACTAACATCATTGAAAACAGAAAAAATGATGCAGATAAACATTTCTTACTTAAATTTTTTATGGTAGGTATTTTGTTCTAGCTATGGGAAAGTGGCTAGTATAGAAAATTGGTGCCAGGATCATTACTATAACTGTAGCTGATCATATGGTTCAGAAACTTTTAAAAATTGATTTGTGGGAAATTTTTGGAAAATTTTAGAGATGTAGACTACAGAAGCCCTAGAATTATGTAAGCAGGATTTGGTAAGTGATAATGCTCAGAGCTGAGAAGACAGCAAAGGCTAAAATGAAGAGGTTTCATTTGGGAATAAGGACTATCTTGGGAATTGGACTGGAGGCCATGCATGTTTTAGTATAGCACAGAATCTTTTTACGTTTTGTTCATATCCTGATACTTTGTGGGAGTCTAAATTTAAAGGTGGCATGCTAATGGGAGAGGAAATTTAAAGGTGATTCAGTATTTATGCAGTGGTATGGAAGTGTTGGTTTCTTTCAGCCAGATTTATAGTGAAAAGCAAATGTAGAGCTGAAAGGTGTGAAAATTTTTCATCTTGGCCAGAAAGGAAGTGCATATAAATTTGAGATCAAGGAGAGTGTTGTTGTTAAAAAGATTAATAAAAAAGAAGCCAAGTGTTTTGCATGAGCATAGTAGAAACAATTGAGGGCATGTTAGAAATTGGTCAGATCCCACCTATTGTAAGATCAAGGATTGTTTCCAAGATAAATAAAATAATCTGTCTTAAAAATATCAAGGCTAAAAGAAGCTAAACACTTTCGAAAGATTTTGCTTTAGAGGGACATAGGCACTATTCTCATTTAATGCTGCCCATGGAGTTATACTCCTGTGTAAAGACATCCAAGTCACTATCTCCATGGGCAAGGGGATCAAGCAAATGCTTAAACTGGTGGCAGACCTTGATGTCATCCATACTGTTCCAGTTTTACCAGTATTAAGAATGTAAGAATTGTGGGATCATAGAGGCTTTCAGAAAAGTTCTGGAAGATCAGGCAGTATACCCCTGAGAGGATGATGTGAGAGTTGTGAAAGCGAAATAAAAGATACAGCAGAGACAACAGGAAAATGGAGATGTCAGAAATATGAAATGTCTTCTATGAAACATTTTATTTAGGCTGAGTCAGCTCAGGAGAGAGGTCAAGCAGGCAGAAACTCCATATTTCATAGGTGTGGAGCTGCACGAGTCCTTCAGAGTTCATATCACAACCTCCTGTAGGTGCTGGATAAGAATCTACAGAATTTAATGTTTTTTCCATTGGGTTTCAGCCTTGCTTTGATCCAGTTCCTTCCTATTTCTCTGTTTCTCCCTTTTGGAATGGGGATGGTTACTGTGCCATTTATATTACAAGGAATTAACTTTCTTTTTGATTTTTACAAGGGCTTACATCTAGGAGTTTGTCCTGAATCTCAGAGGAAATTTTGGACTTGGGCTTTTCAGCAATACTAGAATTGTTAAGACTTTGGCATAGTGTATAAAAAAATAAACATGAACATTTTGAACTGTGAGGCTGTTTCTCTTTTTTATTTAAAGAGAAACAAAAGCATGTAAAAGGTAGAGATATACAGAATTTCAAAAAAAGATAAACAATAAGAAATCACTAGTTGATAAATTACATATTGTCCTCTTAGAAATAGTTGTTCAAGTTACAAAATTAAAGCATACAAAGTAGATATTCAAACTGTGAGAGTGTAAACAGCTATGCATGCATGAGTCTCTACATGTATTTCTATCCTTTCTGTATTAGAGGGAAAAACAAAATCTAGCAAGGCAAAATGAAACAAATTCCTATAAAAACATGAAACCAAAAAGTCATATAAAACCAGAGTACAAGGTGATCTACAATGATTACTGTGTTGTTTCTTATTATCTTCAATAGAATTGTCTATGTCATCAGGCATAATTGAATATAGCAATATAATTGAATATAGCAGTACATAACACTATTAGTAAAAATAAAACATTGTGGACAGTATAAAACTTCAAAGGCAGGTAATAATCAAACCAAAGTGGATATTCTAGTGAATCTTGTCATCTAAAGTGCAGTTTCCTATACTCTCAGACTTGATACTATCAATCATAACAGCTTTGAATAAAATCTATCAATACAAAACAGCGATCCAACAAACCAGATTTGATTATGATCAGTCATGGTAAAACAGTGTAGGTTTTACAGAGCTTTAGATTAAGTTAATAGGAAATGAAGGATGATTACCATACTATAACCTGTTATTTTTGGGATTACTGTCTGTGCCCTCAAATCTAGTACAGGTACAAATGACTGGAAAAGAATATAATACATCTAAGCAGAGTGGTGTGGGTTTTAAATCCTGGTTCGCTATTAACAATATAGTGTATCAAGACTGTCTGTGTTAGAGATTCTAGCCATCCTTCTATGCCTCATTTCTGCTATGCTATTTTTCTGCCTTTGTTTATCTAGTTTTTTCCTTCATTCTACTGCCTGCCCCACGCATTGAGGCCTTTCTGCCACTGTTCCTAAAATCCTGGTATTTTTTTTCTTTCTCTCTAGAATGTTCTTCAGTATTCTCTGTAGGGTTGGATTGGTGGTCACAAACTTCCCTAGTTCCTCTTTGTCATGGAAGCATCTTGTTTCTCCATTATTTTTTAATGACAGTTTTGTAGGGTACATCAATCTGGTCTGGAGGTTATTTTCTTTCAGGGCTTGGAATACTTCACTCCAAGCTCTTCTTGATCTGATGGTCTGTGTCAAGAAGTCAGCCATGATCTTGATGGGCTAACCTTTATGATGTTTCTTTTCTCTGATGGCTTTTAATATTCTGTTTTTATATTGAATTTCTGGTATCTTGATTATTATATGTCTAGGTGTTTTAGTTGTATGTGGCTGGAGTTCTGTATGCCTCACATAACCAAATGTCAAATTCTTTTCCCATGCTTCGGAAGTTTTCCTTAATTAATTCTGTAATTAATTAATTAATAACCTTTGTAATTTGCCTGTTTTTATCCCTGCTTCTTTATTCACATTTCTTATTCTTATATTATAGATTCTCTTGTCATCTTCTAGCCTTTGTATTGTTACTGCCTGTTTCCTTGTTATTTTTAACAGATCTTTCCTTTCATGATAACACACTGCCAACTTGTCTTCAAGTTTGGATGGTCTATCCTTAGTTTCTTTTAAGGAGTTTTGCCAGCTTTCAATGGAGTTTTTAATTTCCTGGTAGTCTCTGTGAATCTGCTTCATGTATTCTATATTTTCTTTATATTCTTTATTGAATGTTTCTCTCCTTTTTTTGTGTTCCTCCCTTCTTCTGTCTGTATCTTCCTGAGAGATGCTTCCTGAGAGCATTTCTTTTATTACTCTACTCCTATCTTGCTTTACCTGATTTAATATTTCAGTTTTGAGCTCATCTACAAGGTCCCAATGATATCTCTTAATGTCTATTGAAGCCATGTCTGATGTTGCATGTTTGCTGCCCTCAGTGTCCCTTGTTTTTCCCTCTCCCAGATCAGTGCTCTCAGGGTTCTGGGCTGGGGGCCTCCTCTTGCCTCTCTCTCCTGTCATGGTCCTGGCTTCCTCCACAGAGGTGTACAGTGGAGATCCCAGCCCCCTTCCCTATTGGACATGGTTCCTCTGAAGCATTCTGGCAAGGAACCTCCTCCCTCTCCTGCCTGCTCTTGTTCCTGAGGTGTAAGCAGCATCTGTGTATGCTGGTCCCTCCCCACTGGGCTAGCCAAACTTCAGGTGCCTTCACCTGCTTGGTGTGTGCTGGGCACAGGAAATTGATTTGTGATGGCTCATTGGGTCCCAGCCAGGGTTCAACCCAGTCCAAGCAAATCCCATGAATCTGCTCTATGGAGGGAGCAACTGAACTCACTGTCACTCCCAGTTCAGGCTCTCTCTGCCCAATTCCAACATGTTGCCCATTTGGTCATGCCCTTCCCAAGGAGGGTGTCTCATTCTCAGCACTGACCATGGATTAATGAAGGTCCCTTCATCAGCCCTGTTGGGCTCACCCACCCCTGACTACAGTGCTGCCTTGTTTCCTGTGAGTGGTGGCAGGATCGAATTTGTGTTGCTCTACTGGCTGGTGTGGATTCAAGCTAGTGCAAATTGAGACCAGAGCAAACTCAGCAGGTTGCAGTGAAAACACTGTGTCCCATAATTTTTAGCTGTTTCAATGTAGTCCCGATGTGCTTGATGAGCTTTTTTATTTTTTAATTTCTTCCTGTGTCAAGAAGATCCATCTCCCTCTGTCTGGGTCTCTCTAGGATGTTTTATTTTGGCATATGAGTTGTTTCTCCTGAGAGGCTTTGTATTTTGTTGCTCACTGATGGGCCATCTTGACTTCTTCTTGAGGCTGAGTTTCTAGCACTAAAATGTCTCCAAAATTTCTCGTGTGCCCACAGGTAGGAATTTTGAAGGTGATTGGATCATGGGGATTCTATATTCATCAATGATGAGTATATAGCTGAATGTACTGTTACAGGTAGGGCCTAGTTGAAGGGAGTGTGCCTTTGGAGGATATAACTCTCTGTCTCTCTCTCTGTGTGTCTCTCTCTCTTTGTCACTCTCTGTCTGTGTCTCTCTCTTTCTGCCATAAATGGGGATCAAACAGCTTTATTTTGCCATGCCTTTTTGCCATGCTGTTGTTGCCTTGGAGCCAGCTGACTGTGATTGAATTCTCTGAAACCATGAGCCCAAATAAATCTCTCTTCAAATTTTGTGTATCAGGTATTTTTTTCCAGTGATGAGAAAGTAGCCAATGCAAGTATTTGCCCACAAAACAGCCAAAAGCAAACCAGCCAACCAACCAACCAACCAACCAACAAACCAAACAATGAAGCAACCAACCAAACAAACAAACTTGCTCACAAAATGAGAGGGAGAAAGATAAAGCTGAGAGAAGTACAGTTAAGTCTTACTGCCTTTCAAGAATTACTGGTTATTTTGGTGGAGTGGAGACAGAGAAGTTTCACATTGACAGTTGTGATGGGGAATTCTTGGCTACTTATGTCTTACAGACATTTAGGTGACCAACTCTTTGAGGAGTTCACCTGGAAGCTAAATTTTATATTTACTTTCCTCTTTTTTTTCTATGGAAAGAAGGCTAGAATTCAAAAAAATATTGATAACTGAAAATCATAGAATAAGTAGTTAATCCATTTGTAATGCTAAGGGTTCATAGAACTAGGACCTTATTTTTAGGACTTCTGATGTCAAAGACACACAGCTCCAATGCACATCAATACTGGTTCCTTGCATTTTCAGATACATAGGGACAATGATTCTCTTTTCCTTGAGGTCAGGCATTACCTACAATTGACTCAAGAGTGCCCATAAAACATGATCAGGAATGAAATATATCATTTACAGATCCTGATACTGGTACAGGACCTCCTGCCCTCCCCTACTTTTGTACAAGTATCTCAAATGAGTCACTTGTTTCAAACTGTGCACCCTGGGAGTGGGGAGAAGTCACTTGAGCCTCTGTAAATCTGGATTGTAGAATAACCAGAGGAAAGGACAGCTGCCATAAGTGTGTTCTGGAGAGAAGAGGATTTTTGTTTGCTAGAGAAGTGAGCCCTTGTAATATTTGGTGAATAGGCAATACAACCTAGCTGATGCTGAAAAGTGCTGGGCTTGTGAGGATGAAACTTCTACTTTTCTCTTGGTGACTTTCCTCACACTTTGCTCACTTATAACAAGCCAAACTACTGTAGAATTTCCAACATCCCCCAATTCTAAATCCAGAATAGCAGATGCAAAGAGGTTTTCAGCTGTAGGAATTGGGAGGAAACAACTGCTCCTTTTCTCTTCAGTGTGTTCTGAGGGAATTCCTCTACTGCACACACATCCCAATCTATCCTACACTGATCCCAATCCTCCAGATCTTTGAGCAGAGGAGGAAAATTAAAGAAGTAAGCTCCCCAGACTTGCTACACAGTTAGGAGGTACTGCCATGATTCAAGATGTCCAGGTTCCTTTTGGGAAACTTGTTGAACTGATGTGTGCATTCATACAACTAGTTATTGAATAACTGATGTAGTCACAGTTAGGATCTTCAGAGTTTATGTTTTTAAATTTCTAGTACAAAATCATAGGTCTATATTTCTGACTTGAAGGCAATCCACTTGAGAGCCCTTCTGTCTCTCTCAGACAGAAGCTTTCTGTCTCTCAATAAATGTATCCTGCTCTTAACCTCTGTTGTTCCTAAGATTCAATCTTCAATTTTAGAGAACACAAACTCATACCAGACATCTAGTAGGCTGGAAACTTCACTTCCCTTGGAGATCTTCCACCAAGATTACTTGACAGAGGTAAGAGTTTGTTTGTTTTTGTATCATAGACTCTGGACTGGGACTCATTCAGGTAATGGCCAGATTGGCCATTGCCCATTACTCCCTCATGGAAGTTCAGGTTGTTTTTTTAGATGTTGGAATATTACAGGCAGCTGAGTTAGATAGAAATATTATAGGAAGTCAAACAAGGCTTGGCCCTCAAAGGAGCCAGTGCAGAAGACAGATATTTTGTAATCTTGGAGGAGACAGACTCTCTCACTCTGGGCCAGACTTCAAGACAAATACTCCCACAATGAAAGGACTGATATTGTAAATAGGTATGAATCACCTTGGGGAAGCCAGGAGTGACCATCCCAACCCTCAACAGGAAGAGTAACAGTTCTTTAAACAGCTGCACTTGTTACATGATTCCCTTCCCCATTTGTCACCAATTTAATTAATTTTACCTGAGCAATTATGCTCATGATCTTATCAGTTGACCATAGTTCTATTCCACCTCATGTCCAGTTGCCTTGAGAGTTCCCATTTTTTCCCACCTTGGGCCTACCTCACTTCATGGCTTTGCTCTATAAAATCCCTAGAAAAGACAGGGTCCTCAGCAAGCCACTCAGGACCCCTTCTTTCTCTTTCTCAGAATTTTTCTTTCTCCCAATAAATATATTCTTCTCTAAGTAAGTAAGTAAATAAATAAATAAATAAATAAATAAATAAAATTTCTGACTTGAGGATTAGAGAGGTGTAGGGGAATTTTATCTTGGAGCAAACATAAGGAATATCCAGTACTGAAACAGTATTATTAATTAAGACTTCTATTAGATGTAATAGTCAATATTGTTTGTGGAAACCACTGTGGTAGGGTTTGTATCAATTCTATTTTTACTGATTTGAAAGTAATGAATCCAAAAGTCTGTATCTAGATCTTATTTACTCAAATCTTATCTTTGAAAATTTGAATCTTTAGAATGAGTTCAAGGTAAAGACTGTCATTCAGATATTTAGTTAAATCATGGATTTTGGCTAAACTCTGTCCTCAGCTGTACTCCAACTGGCCTCATGAGATTGATGGAAAATCTTGCAAATATACATGTGGACATGATTTGGCTTGAGGGGCCTGGATTTAAGGGATTGTCATGCATGGAACTGGAAATTGGTTATGGAATCTCAAAATAATAACTGCAAGCATGTTTTTGCATGGAGTTGCCAGTTGAGACTAAGAAAGCCCAGAGGGACTCTGAAATCTGTGAAATACAGAATAAGAATCAAGATGCAGTCAGATAATTCTCAACCTCTGTCTGCTGTTAGGATTTTGCAATATTAGTATTCATCTTTAGGATCCAGTGCAAGGATTGTCTCTCTTGTATCAATAGGTAGAGTTGGTCTGGAAACTTTGGCTTTAGTGTCAATTGAGGCTAAAAAATTTAGAAGGTTCTTACAAAT
Organism: Hydrochoerus hydrochaeris; assembly: GCA_004027455.1. Taxonomy (NCBI): domain Eukaryota; kingdom Metazoa; phylum Chordata; class Mammalia; order Rodentia; family Hydrochaeridae; genus Hydrochoerus; species Hydrochoerus hydrochaeris. The sequence continues at coordinate 7,893 of PVLA01003426.1, forward strand.
TCAACCATTCCTATTTGTCCTCTGAGACCCCTTAAACAGGTTATTATCATGAAACTATTTCTTCTACTGGTTTATTTTTTCTGTGTCTGAGGTAAAAATATTTATTTTAAAATCTTATTAGCATTAAGCTGCCAATGAGGTTTTGAATGTTTAAATAATCTTATAGGAGAGAAAAAGTGTTATCTTCTCCTCACCCATTGCAAGATTTATGGCTAAGGTACTCTATGTAAAAGCCAGATTAAAAAGAAGAAAACATATATTGATTTACTATAGGTTTTATGTAACAGAGAAGTTAGAAAATAATACCCAAAGGAATAGGGAAATCTGTACATTTTTATGATTAGATTTGAAGAAAAATGCAGTTATAGGAAAGCATGAATGGATGAATAGAGCATGAGCTAATGGTGCTAAACTGGGAAAACTTAGCAAGATCTGCTTGTTCAAAAATTTCAATATGTCTCTCAGTAGCTTCAAAACTGAGGATATTGATGTTGGACCTTGGGCCACTGGGAAAACAGGCAGCCACCAGCATGCTGCTCTGATAAGTGGCTCTGGTAAGTGGCTGTGGCCTGGCATGCCACAGCCATCCCAGGGCAAGAACCATATCAGCATTTCCTGAGATCCGTGATGTGTCATGTTGGAACTTGGGACGTCTGGAAAACAGGCAGCCAGTTCACCACTTGGTGGGCAGCTGTGAGCCTACTGGTGCATGGGCTAAGAATCAAACATCAACCCCCCCCCCAGCAAGTGAGAGCTGGAGATCTGAGCATGTCTTGCGAGTCTGACTGTATGTGATATAGCAAATAAGGGGGATATTTTTCTGCCATCTCTTTGAGGGCAAATATTTTTATTTCTGTTTTGTTCTGTTTTGATCAATGGTATTGCTCTATTCAATATTCTGTTCTTGTAATTTTGGTATTTCCTTCACTACTGCTCTGCCTGATTGAAGGAACAACTATTGTGAAGAAAACCAGATGTCTTATTGTGCCTATTGCTATTGTCCAGGTGACCTGCTGTGAGGTTCTGTGCCAATTTCACTGCACTGCCTCAGTTGGCTATGTCCTGTCTTGTTCTGCTGTATTTTACTACCCTCAAAATAAATAAAATAAAAAATAATAAGAAAAAATTTAAAAAAGTAAATAACAACACCAAAACAGATCAGCAAGATACTGAGCAACCTTAAACATGATATAACTAAGCAGATAATGGACTTAAAAAGCAAAAGGAGGAAAAGCTCTAAAGGATATAACTACATGTATGTTTAAGGGTGCAAGATTGATAATTATTTTGCTAAGATTTGTTGGATCAGAGAACAGAACTGTTGGCAGCCTCACTGTTTTTTTTTAAGTCTTTAAAATTTTATTTAAAGTGAAAAAAGCAAAACAGAAAAAGGGATAGATACAATACAGAATTTCAGAAAAAAAATAAGCAGTAAGAAATCACTGGTTGATAAATTTACATATTGTTTTCTTAGACATAGTTGTTAAAGTTACAAAATTAAAGCATACAAGGTGAACATTCAAACAGTGAGACTACAAAGAAGTTCAATGATCCAGTAACAACTTAACAACATGGTTATCAATCCTACACACTTAAACATGCATGCAGCCATATCCTCTAGAGCACTTTCTTTTCTTCTTTTTACTTTTTAAGTCCATTATCTGTTTAGTTATATCCTGTTTTGGGTTGCTTAGTACCTTACTGACTTGTTTTGTTATTGTTATTTACTTATGTAATTCTGGTGTTGTTAATCACCTTATATAATTCTGTTGCCTTGTTTTTGAGTTTCTCCTCATCCATTCTCCATGGATCAGCTTTGGTGGAGTTGGGAGATTTTTGGACGTATTTTGTTACTTTGTTATCTACCTTTTTTTAAGGTATCAAAATACAGCAGAACAAGACATAACAAACCCATGCAACCACAGTGCAGTGAAACTACCACAGAACCTCAAAGAAGTTCACCAGGACACAAGCAATGGGCTCAATAGTATAGTCCATTCTGTTCACATTAGTTGTCTATCAATCACAAAGAGGAAAATGGAAGGAAATATCAAACTTATAAAAACAGAATATTGAATAAAACAGTACCATTAATCAAAACTGAGCAAAACAGTGATAAAAATATTTGCCTTCAAAGAGATGGTAGAAGGAAATCCCCCTTACTTGCCACACTGCATACATTCATCCTCCCAAGAGATACTCAGACCACTGGTGCCAACTTGCTAATGGGGTAGGGGATATAGATCAATGTCTGATCCTTAACCTGTACACCAGCAGCCTCCCAGCTGCATGCCAGGGCCTACTTACCACATGATGCAGAGTTTAGGAGTTGCTGATAGTTCTTGCCCTGGTGCTTCAGTGGCTTGCTAGGCCCCCAGCTGCTTACCAGGGTGGTGAGTACAGCCTCACTGTTTGAATGTCCACCTTGTATGCTTTGATTTTGTAACTTGAACAACTACATCCAGGAAGTCAATATGTAATGTATCAACTAGTGATTTTTTGCTCTTAATTTTTTTTGAAATTGTATAATGTTTCTACCCTTTTTTTCTGTTTTGCTTTGTTTTTCCCCTCTCTTTAAATAAAATGTTAAAAGATGATCAGTATTTAACCTGACCCCACAGGCCAGGCAGTGTATGAAAAAAAAAATGAGGATATTCCTTTCCTCCTGGTATAGGATTTTCACTTTTCATAGTAGGGTCTGATAAATAGTTCAGAGGATTCTTCAGTATGTGTGCTGCCAAAGCTAGAACTTGAGAGGATTCTTTTATTGCTTACTTTAAGAGAAAAGGAAAGGAAAATATCAGATGGTTTTTGTGCTTCTGCTGTTCTTAAAAATGAAAAAGTGTTATATTTTTGTACAGAATATCTTAGGCCTTATTCATTATCTTAAGGAAATTCTTTATTAAGAGAAGTCAACAACACTAATATCTAGATTCAAAAGAGTTCATTGGGTATTACTACCAGAGTTGAATAGTATATTTTACTACATGTATCTGTCTTAGTTGAGATAAGCTAAATTATGATTGGTTATAAAGAACTTTCAAATTTTAGAAGTTTAAAAACCTGCATTGTATGTCCATTGTTTGAAGACCTTGTCCATTATGGGTTGTCATGTGGGGTTGGGTGGGAAAGGAGATTATAGTCTGCATTACTTTCCACTAGGAACCAGTAACTACATGTTCATGTTACAAGACTATGAAGTCAAATAAAGTGTGTGTGTGTGGGATAGTGTGAGGCACAAAGGAACAATCAGATCACATGTTTCCTCTTAGAAGTGACACACATCATTTCTGCTTTCTTTCTATTGGACTAAGATATTTACATGGACACATTAACTTCAAGGTGACAGTGAAGTATAAACTTTTGATGACTAACATTAATGACCACTACAATGAAGCTTAATTCTTGCTAATTACTAAATCATGAAAATATTGGAGGATATATTAGCCAGGGATATGCATCAAATCCTGTGTCCTGCAGAGACATTTGGGTTTAGATCTGTACTCATCGTAAATCAAACCCTTCATAGGCAAGAAAAGATGCTTAGATATAATAGCAAAGTTTATAAAAGCAGCCCACCTAGAGTATCACTCTTTGGTGGTGACAGGAAAGAAACTGCAAAGGGCCAAGAAATAACATATGAAAAGACACTCTGATGTTGTAAAAAAGAAGACAGAATTTAACATCAGGTCAGCTTTACTCTCTAATGTTTCAAATTACTGGTTAATTTCATCATTGTTCATTTTACATGATCCTTGGTTTCATTGCCTGAAACATTTAGAATCAAATGAATATTTTCTGTACATACTTTGTGACTCATAAGCACTATACAAGTATTACTGAAAGAAAGAATATGTTATTCTGAGCCCTGACCATGAATGAGCTGTGCCCAGATTTTAATCAATCCCTGGTACTGTCTCAGAAAAACAGTTGGTATTTGGCATGTTTCTAACCTATGTCATTTTTGTATTTCAGCAACTCTAGTTTTAAATTGAGAAAATATGATAACAATAAAACTGTTTTTTTAATACTTAAAAGAATTATTTCACACCATAACAGCCAGAGCCCATATAATTTGCCATCCCTAGGACAGAAAACAAAAAAACCCTGAGTAACCAGGTGATTACTAAGTAAGAGAATAGAAAATGAAACTTAAACAAGAAATGAGAAGAGAAAATAAAGCATGATGAAAAGAAGACAAAAGAAAAAGTACAAGCAAATATGTATGATGCTACAGCTTTACACCCAATGTTATAACATTATATGAAAACTCCTTTTTAAAAAAGATGCCTCTATCTTACAGCAACAGAGAATAACACAAATGATTTGAGGTAGCTAACATACAGGATATCTGTATGGTGTTATTACAAGTATAGACATGTGCATCACCAAGATGGGCTTCATTGACAATAACCAATGATTTGCACAGTATCCTAAGTATACTTTAAGCAAGCTAAATAAAAAAGACTAATGTTGTTATTTCTTACATGTCCACAGTACCTACAAACAAAAATTACTCTTTACTTTTTAAATTTACTGTGAATTACTATATCTATATATTGTTATCTATAATCAATTCCTCACTTTGGGCCAACCATATTATTAAGATTATCTTTCTAAAGCATAAATTTTTCTTTCCTTCAAGTAATTTCATAAGAATATTTAACCCATTAAAGAACCTGGTTCACAATTATAACATTTTAATTCCAAAGCATTTGAATGAAATTCATTTGTTGGATTTGTGCTTAACTTTCTTATAAAAATCACAACACACCAACTCAAGAAATGTCCTTGATATATTTTTCCTTATGTATCTCAGGGATAACAGTTTTCAAAATAAATGAGGGGTCATGCAATTTCTTTCTCCTTTTCATGCCATCTCAGTATTGCCAACAATCCAGAATGCTGAATGAGCCGATTTTTGATTGTTATAGAGCCAAAAGTAATCTATGATCTTAACATTTAGAATAAGTTTAATTATATGATATAATAATAAGGATCCTTGGTTTAAAAAAAAGCAAGAATAAAACAATGATCATGAGCCAGAATGCATTAGAAAACTGGAAATATTTTGGTCTTTTGTGTTGGATGCCTTAAAAGAAAATTAAGTAATATATGTTATTTTCTGTAAGTGTAATATGTATTTATATGTACAGGCTCTATGCTTATGAAAACTTACATTTAATGTAAGCTAGAGGTTTGGGGCATTTTATTAGAGGTGGCAACCATAATCTAGAGTAGTGATTTAAGCAAAATTTCAATATAGTTTGTTAAAAATAAATAAGAACAATAAAATAAGCAGTGCTTTGTAAGCAAAATATTTGCTATTTGCCCTTATGTTCTGACATCACTAAAAATTTATACTAGGTTGATTGGAAGGGTGACTAAAAGGCAAAACTTGATTTAGTAAATAGAGAATGCTTGAGAGTGAAATTTTGGTTGGACATAGTCAAGAACCAGACCCTGATGCTTGTAGGATAAGTAAAAGGTTAATTTTATTTCTTCTTATCTCCTCAAAACTTTTGTTTACTTCATACTAACATAATTCATATTAAACTTTGGTTTTCACTTCTCATACATAAAATGCAAAATAATCATTTCTTGAATTCAAATTTCTGAGGGCTTGAATTCTGGTTTATATAATAAGTTTGAAAAAATACTTGGCTAGTCAGTCCATTAATTGTGCCCTACCAACCCTGGCCATGGGGAAAATAGATAAGTCTAAGGGGAGTTTATTTTTTCTGCTGATTTTTTTGAAACTTGGAAATTTTTCTTTTTGGAAAATCTAAACTGTTTGATTGTATGACCTGAAGATTAAGCTTCTCCAGGGAGACAGAGAAACAAGCATAGTTATGTCTTTGTGTCTTTGTTTTAGCTGTGTAGGTATTTGGAGAGGCAAATAGGAAACTTTAGGGGCTTCTTCAATGCATGGATAATTTACCCCATGTGGCAATGGCTTAATTCTAGGCAGCTGTACCCACACATGGGATTGGTAAGGTATTCTAAAAACTTCCAGAAAGTAAAGTGAAATCTAAGACATACCAGGGAGAATGGGCCTGCCTCAGGCAGTCTATTAGTCTCTAAATCAAGACATTTGCTAAACTATTAAGATGTCTGGATTTCAGGCTGAAGGGTTGAGGTGGAAATTTATGGATGACAGAGCTAGAAAGTATGAATTGCTTCAGAGCAGAAGAGAAAGAGCTCTATTAGACTCTCAATCAAGTGCTCGAGATAGTCATTTCCAGAAAGACTGAAACACATGTAGACTGGGACTTAATCTGCAATCCAGCTCTGATTTAGATTAATTTTTTTTTATTTAAAGGAAAAAAGCAAAACAAAAAAGGGTAGAAATAATACAGAATTTCAAAAAATAACAGTAAGAAATCACTTGTTGGTAAATTACATATAGTTACCTTAGAAGTAGTTGTTCAAGTTACAAAATCAAAGCATAAATAGTGGACAATCAAACAACGGCAGTACAAACTATTCTGTTTGATAAACTAACAAAAACTTGGTAGTATCATTATCTATCTTGCACACTTAAACATACATACAGTTATATCCTTTAGAGCACTTTCTTTCCCTTTCATTGTTAAAATATTTATCATATGTTTTGGATCTTATTACTCTTTCAGTTTTTTATTATTATTTTTGATACTAAAGAGATAATATGATATTTACAAATGTGCATCTGATTTATTTCACTTATGAGGATAGTCTCAAGTTTCCTTGATTTACCTATAAAGGCCTCAAGATCATCCTTTTTTGTAGCTGAATAAAATAACCACATCTTTTTCATCCATTCTGCAGTTGATGAGCATTTTGGTTGTTTCCAAGATTTAGCTATTACAAACTGCACTGCTATACACATGGGTGCATATGCTGTGACATGACCTTTTCAGTTTTTCTAGAAAAATACCCTGGAGGGGAATAGCTGGATTGAATGGGTCTTCCAATCCTAGCTTTTTGAGGAATCTCCATACCAATTTCCACAGTGGTTGCACCAGTCTACACTCCCACCAACAGTGAAGAAGTGTTCCTTTTTCCTCACAGCCTCACCAACATTTGTTATCAGTTGATTTCTTAATGGCAGCCATTGTTTCTAGAGTGAGATGAAATCTCAATGTTGTTTTAACTTACATTTCTTGAATGACCAGTGATGGTGAACATTTCTTCATGTATTTATTTCCCACTTGTTTGTCTTTATCTGAGAAATGTGTGTTCATCTCAGATATCCATTTTTGTAGAAGTTCTTTGAATTTGGGGGGCTTGATGCTTATCAACTTTATATGTACTGGTTGTAAGTCCTTTGTTTGAGGGGCTGCTGGTAAAAATTATTTCTCATTCTGTGGGTTTTCTTTTCACTTTTTTGGTGATTTCTTTTGAAATGCAAAATTTTTTTATAAGATGAGATCCCAGTTGTTGATTCTTTGAAGTACTTCTCATGTGGTTTGTGTTGTGTTCATAATTTCTTTGCCTACCTCTATGTCTCCAAGATTTCTACCTACCCTTGTCTTCCAGTAGATTTAGTGTTTCTGTTTTAATATTTAGATCTTTGATCCATTTTGGCTTTGTTTAGTGCATGGTGGTAGACATGGATCTAGTTTCAGTCTTCAGCATGTGGAAAGCCAAATTTTACAACACCATTTATTAAACAGGCTATCCTTCCAGTGAACATGTTTAGCCCCATAAGGTGGCTGATCATCTTTGTAGTTGTGTTTGAATATTCTAATCTGTTCCATTGATCCTCAGGTCTATTTTTTTGCCAGTACCAGGCTGATTTTATCACTGTAGACTTGTAGTATAATTTCAAGTCAGGAATTGACATGCCTGCTGTCTTGCTTTTATTGCCCAGAATTACCTTTGCTACTCTAGGTTTCTTCTGCTTCCAAATGAATTTTAGAAATGTTTTCTCTAGATCTGTAAGGTACATTAATAATATTTTGATTGTGATTGCATTAAATCTGTAGAACAGTTTTGGACATATGGCCATTATCACAATATTGGTTCTTCCTAACCAATAGCAGGGAATATCCTTCCATTTTCTAATATCCTCTTCAATCTCATTTTTTAAGAGTATAGCATATAGGTCTTTTACATTCTTGGTTAGATTTATTCCTAGGTATTTCATTTTTTAGATGCTATTGTGAAAGGTAATATTTGCATAATTTCTTTCTCAATGAGTTTCCATTGTGTACAGGAATGCTATTCATTTTTGAATGTTGACTTTATATTTGGCTATGCTGCTGAATTTGTTTATTACCTCTAGTAGTCTTTTTATGGAGTTTTTTTGGGTATTCTATATAAAGTATCATGTCATCTGCAAATAGCGATAATTTAACTTCTTCCTTTCCTATCTTTTCTTTTTATTTCTCTTTCTTGTCTGATTGCTCTGGCTAATATTTCCAGAACTATATTGAATAGGAATGGTGATAGTGGACATCCTTGTCTTGTTCCTGATTTTAGAGTGAAAGCTTTCAGTTTTTGTCCATTTAATATGATGTTGGCTATTGGTTTGTCATATATAGCCTTTATAAGATTGAGGTAGATACCATCATTCTGAGTTTCTGCAGGGTTTTTATCATGAACATGAGTTGGACTTTATCAAAAGCTTTTTCTGTATCTATTATGATCATGTGATTTTTTTTTTGGCTCTGTTGATGTGGTGTATTACATTTATTGATTTGCGTGTGTTAAACCATCCTTGTATTTCTGGGTTAAATCCCACTTAGTCAGTATGTATAATCTTCTTGATGATTTGCTGCATTTTATTTGCCAGTATTTCATTTAGAATCTTTGCATCAATGTTCATGAGGGAGACTGGCCTATAGGTCTCCTTTTTGGTTGGGTTTTTCCCTGGTTTGGTATCAGGGCAATACTTGCCTCCAGGAATGAGTTATTAACAATTGCTTCCTTTAAATTTCATTGAAGAGTTAGAGGAGTATTGGTGTTAAGTCTTCTCTAAATTTCTTGTAGAATTCAACCATGAATCCATCAGGACCTAGACTTTTCTTTGTTGGTAAGTTTTTAATCATGTTTTCAATTTCAATAGCTGATAGTGAGTTATTCAAAATTGCTATAGCTTTTGGATTGAGATTTGGTAGTTCATATGTTTCTAGAAATCTGTCCATTTCCTCTGTGGTTTCTACCCTACATAAGTAAAGATTTTCAAAGTAGGTATTCATGATCTTTTGAATTTCCATGGGATCTGTAGTAATTTCTCTTTTTTCAGTCCTTATTGTGTGAATTTGAATTTTTTCTTTCATTTTCTTAATAATATTGGCTAGACATTTATCAATTTTGTTTATTCTCTCAAAAAACCAGCTCTTTGATTCATTAATTCTTTGCTTTGATTTTTAGTTTCAATGGCATTAATTTCTGCTCTGATTTTTATAATTTCCTCTCTTCTAGAGTTTTGGCTTTTACTTGCTTTTCTTTTTCTAGAAGCTTAAGATATAGCATTAGATTGTTTATTGTGCTCATTCTGTTTTCTTGATATGACAATTTATTGCTATATATTTCCCTCTTAGGACCATTTTTATTGCATCCCACAGTTTTTGGTATATTGTAACTGCATTTTAATTGAATTGTAGGTATTGCTTAATTTCTTCTTTAATTTCACCTCTAACCCATTGATTATTTAGGAGGTTGTTATTTAATTTATTTAATTAATTATTTAGTAGGTTTTTATGCAATTTGTTTTGCCATTAATTTCCAATTTCAGTGCACTATGTGTCAGATAATATACATGGGATAATTTCAATCTTTTTACATTTAATTAAGAATATTTTATGGGCTAATATATGGTCTATTTTGGAGAATGTTCCATGTGCAGCTGAGAAGAATGTGTATTCTGATGTGGTTGGGTGGAACACTCTAAACATCTACTAAGTCCATTTGCTCACAGGTTTGATTCAGTTTTGTTATTTCTTTGCTGAGTTTTTATCTAGTTCATCTATGTCTTTGTGACAATGGGGTATTAAGGTCCCCTATTACAGTTGTATTGTTGTTTATTTGGTTTTTCATATTTATTAGTATTTGTTTTATATAGTTGGATGCTCCTGTATTTGGTGCATATATGTTTATGATTGTTAGTTCTTCTTGAATTATTCCCTTGACAAATACATAGTGACTTCTTTATGTCTTTTGAACATTTTTGGGCTTGAATTTCACATTGTTTGCAAATAAAATAGCTACCCCTGCTTTTTTGGGGGTTTCCATCACATGGGATGTTGTTTTAAATCTTTGACTTTTAATCTATAAGTTTCCTTTTGAATCCGATGTGTTTCTTGTATACAGTATATTGTGGGATCCTGTTTCTTGATCCATTCTGTCAATCTATTTTTTTGATAGGTGAATTGAGGCCATTTACATTGATGGAATAACTGATACTGGCTCAACTTTGTCATGTTATTTTCCTGCTGTTGGTTTTCTACTTTTCTCCCTTGTTTAATTGCTTGCCCTGTCTGGTGATTTCCTTCTATTTCTATTCTTTCTATTCTATTGGTCTGGGAATTTTAGTCATTTTTATCTCTATCTAGTATGTCTTTCAGTACTCTTTCTAGTATTGGTTTGGTGGACATGAATTTCTTCAGTTGTTCTTGTCATGGAAGTATCTTATTTTTCCATTAAATTGCAAAGAAAGTTTTGCATGATATGTCAATCTGGGTTGAAAGTTGTTTTCCTACAAGGCTTTAAATACTTCACTCCAAGCTCATCTTAACTTGAGAGTTTGTGCTGAAAACTTTACTGTGATTCTACTGGACTTTCCTTGTTAGGTGTGTTGTATATTTTCTCCAACAGCTTTTATTATTCTGTTTTTCTGCTGTGTCTGGGATCTTAATTATATGTCTGGTATAGATTTGTTTTTTGTGACTGTTTGGCATTCTATATGCCTCACTTATCTGTATATTGGATTCTTTCCCCATAATTAGGAAATTTTCTGCTATTACTTCTGTGAATAGTTTGCTGATGTCATTTGTGTTGACTCCTGCATCTTCACTGATGCTTATTGTCTTATATTGTTTCTCTTGGCATCATCTTGAAGCTGTTGAATTTTCATTTCATGCTGCCTTGTTATTTTTAAAAGTTTTATCCTAGCTTGCCACCCTGGTAAGTGGCTGTGGCCCGGCAAGCTGTGGCCACCCCAGGGTGAGAACCATCAGCGTCTCCTGAGATCCATGTGATGTTGGAACTTAGCATGCTCAGAAACCAACCAGCCAGCTCACTGCCCTGGGAAACCAAGCAACCAACTCACTGCCCTGGTAAATGGCTGTAGCCATGGACTGCCAGGCCACCCCAGAGTGAGAACCATCAGCATCTCCTGAGATTCATGCCATCTTGGACCTTAGGGTGCTCAGAAACCAAGTAACCAGCTCGCCAACCTAGTAAGTGGCTGTGGCCTGGTAAGTTGTGGCTGCTCCAGGGTGAGAACCATCAGCATCTCCTGAGATCCATGTTATGTTGGAACTTAGGGTGCTGCAAAACCAAGCAACCAGCTCACTGCCCTGGTAAGAGGCTGTGAGCCTACCAGTGCATAGGCTGAGATTCAAACCTCTGTCTCCCCTTTCCCATTAGCAAGTGGGAGCCAGTGATCTGAGCATCTCTTGTGAGGTTGACTATATGCAATATAGCAAATAAGGGGGATTTCCTTCTGCCATCTCTTTGAAGGCAAATATTTTTATCATTGTTTTGCTTTGTTCTGATAAATGGTATTTCTCTATTCAATATTCTGTTTTGATAAGTTCTATAATATTCTTTATTTCCTTTTATTTTGCTATACCTGATTGAAAAAACAACTATTGTGAAAAAATGAGATATACTATGGTACCTATTACTGTTATCCTGGTAACCTGCTGTGAAGTCCTGTACCAATGGCTTTGTTCCATCTTGTTCTGTGGTATTTTACTACTTTTTTTTTTTTACTTAAAGAGAAAAAAAAACAGAAAAGGGTAGAAATATTACAGAATTTCAAGAAAAGAAGATAAACAGTAAGAAATCACCAGTTGATAAATTACATATTGGTTTCTTAAAAGTAGTTATTTAAGTTACAGAATTAAAGCACACAAAGTGGACACTCAAGCAGTGAGAGTGCAAACAGATCTGTTCAACAATCCAACAAGAACCTAGAAATATGGTCATCAATCCCACACACCTAAACATACATGCAGCTATATCTTTTATAGCACTTCCTATTTCCTTTTTTTTTACAAAAGCAATTATACATTTTTAAAATTTTATTTAAAGAGAAGGAAAAAAAGCAAAACAGAAAAAAGGGTAGTAACAATACAGAATTCTAAAAGAAAGAAAGAAAAAGGAGAATGAGAAAAAGCCCCACTAAGAAATCAGTAATTTATAAATTGCATACTGTCATCCTGGATGTAGTTGTTCAAGTTATGAAGTTAAAGGGTACATAGTAAATATTCAAACAGTCAGACTACAAACAATTCTGCTCAAAGATCCAACAAAGATTCAGCAGTATGCTCATCTGTTTTACATACTCAAACATACATGCAGTTATATCCCTTAGAGCACTTTCTTTTCCTCTCTTTTTTACCATAGCAATTACACATTTTGGTTTTATTACACTTGTAGTTCTAATTTACTTTTTACACTAGAGACACAACATGATATTTATAAATATGATTCTTATTTATTTCACTAATGAGGATAGTCTCAAGTTGTCTCCATTTGTCTATGAAGGCCTCAAGATCATCCTTTTTTATAGTTGAATAATATTCCATTGTATAAAAATGCCACATCTTTTTCATCCACTCTGCAGTTGATGGACATCTTGGTTGTTTCCAGGATTTAGCTATCACAAATTGTGTGGCTATGAACATGGGTGCACATATATCACTGTGATATGAACTTTTTAGTTCTTTGGGGAAAATACCCAGGAGGGGGATAGCTGGATTGAATGGGGCTTCCAATCCTAGTCTTCTGAGAATTCTCCACATGGATTTCCATAATGGTTGCACCAGTCCACATTCCCACCAACAGTGGAGCAGTGTTCCTTTTTCCCCCCAGCCTCGCCAACATTTGTTATCAGTTGATTTCTTGATGGCAGCTATTCTTTCTGGAGTGGAATCTCAATGCTGTTTTAATTTGCATTTCTCGAATGACCAGTGATGGTGAACATTTCTTCATGTCTTTATTTGCCATTTGTATATCTTTCTTTGGGAGCTGTGTGTTCATCTCAGATGCCCATTTTTGGAGAGGGTATTTGAATTTAGGGGGCTTGATGTTTTTCAATTCTTTATATATTCTGGACACAAGTCCTTTGTCTGAGGGGGGTGCTGGTTAAAAATTTTCCCCACTCTATTGGTTTTCTTTTCACTCTGTTGGTTATTTCCTTTGAAGTGCAGAAATTTTTCAATAATGTGAGATCCCATTTGTTGATTCTTTGAAGTGTTTCCTGTGCAGTTTGCGTTTTGTTCATGAATTCTCTGCCTACCCCTATGTCTCCAAGACTTCTACCTACCTTGCCTTCCAGTAGATTTAGTGTTTCTGTTTTAATATTGAGATCTTTGATCCATTTAGACTTTAGTTTTGTGCATGGTGATATGCATGGATCTAGTTTCAGTCTTCTGCATGTAGAGAGCCAATTTTTCCAACACCATTTATTAAAGAGACTATCCTTCCAGTGGCCATATTTAGCCCCTTTGTCAAATATCAGGTGGCTGAGTGTCTTTGCAGTTGTGCTTGAATCTTCTAATCTGTTCCATTGATCCTCAGGTTTATTTCTTTGCCAGTACCAAGCTGATTTGATCACTGTGGCTTTATAGTACTGTTTAAAGTCAGGAACTGAGATTCCTCCTGCCTTGCTTTTGTTGCCTAGAATTAAGTATTAAGTATATCAAAGAAGAAGATGGAAAGGTCAGGCAAAGATGTGCAAAACTGCTTCACAGAATTATATCTTTTTTATACTTTTATTTTATTTTTGTCTTTTTGAGACAATTTCTCACTATGCAGTTCTGGCTTGGCTTGAATTCACTTTGTAGCCCAGGTTGGTCCTGAACAATCCTCCTGTGTCAGCATCCCAAGTGCTGAGATTACAGGCATGTGTCACCATACTGGCCTCTATTTTTTTTAATTTAAAGAAAAAAAGAAAGCAAAGCGAGACAAAACAGAAAAAAGGGTAGAAGTAATACAGAATGTCAAAGAACAATATTAACATTAAGAAATTACTAGTTGATGTAACATGTTGTCCTCTTAGAAATATTTGTTCAAGCTACAAAATTGAAGCATAAAAAGTAGACACTCAAACATTGACAGTGCAAACTATTCTGTTCAATGATCTAATGGAAACTTAGTAATATGGTTATCTACCTTACACAGGAAAACATCCATAAATTATATCTTTTAGATCACTCTCCTTCCCTTTCATTTTTACAACATCTATTATGTATTTTGGATGTTACTACTCTTTCAGTTAACATCCAAAATACATAATACAAAACAAGACAATAAGCCAGGCATGGTGGTACATTCCTGTAATCAGGAGGTTGAGGCAGGAGGATCATTGTGAGTTCAAGACCAGCCTGGGCTACAAAGTGAGCTCAAAGCCAGCCTGAACTGCATAGTGAGACCTTGTCTCAAAAAAAAAAAAAAAAAAAACCCAAGACAATAGTAAATCCAAAATGGCTGCCATAATATACCTTGCTATCTTTGAAATAGCTGCCCATGCCATCAGATATAATAAAATCAAACAAGACAAAACAAAATAAAATAGAATAAAACCCATACCAACAAAACAATTAAAATGATACAGGACTTTAAAACAAGATAATAGGGAGTTAACAATGATTACCACCTTCAGAAGGAGATCTTCCACAGGTGCCACACTGCATACCAAGATCCTCTGAATAGATGATCAGACCACTGTCCCTAAACCTGCAAAGGCAGTGAAATAACAAACATCACCAGCATCAATTGCATTTCACCTCAATAGCTGCCATTGCAGCTTGTGTTTCTCCAGATCAGCAGGTTGCTTATGAGGGTAGGGGTGTTGGCTCTTCTTGTTTTCCAGCCTGTGCACCAGAAGGAAATGGGGTCTGGCTGGCCCCTGGTGGCAGTGGCCCATGCATGGCACTGGTTCCTAGGGAGGGCTTTCTAATTGCTGACTCTGTTCTCTTTCCCCACAGTCCACAAATGGCACTGGTTCACAGGAAAAGGCTAGGGCCTGGCTGTTCCCCAGGTGGTGGCAGCCCATGAATGGTGCTGGTTCACAGGGAAGACTTGCTTCTTGTTGACTTGTTGTTCTCTTCCCCTATAGCCCATGAATAGCCTAGCTTGTTTAAAAATAAATAAATAATTTAGAATCAAAAAGGTACTATTTCCAAAATTAAGTATCTAATGCATGGATTTAAGAATAGGTTGGAGTAAGAAATATACAAACCAAGTGAATTGAAAGAAAAGTTATTAAAAGAACACAAATTTGGAACACAGGTAAAATTTGAAGACAAATTGAATGGAGATGCAAAAGTGATTGAGAGGTCTAGTGGGAATACTATAGAAGTCAGAAAAGAAAAAATTAGAAAATGGGGTATTCATGATACTTATCAACATTGATGGAGGATGTTGACTGACAGATGATGGAGTGGTAAGAAGCAGCAAATTAGCCTCTCCAAGATTTGTAATTCAGGCACTGGAACATAACAACTTGTGGAAGACAAGAAGGAAGAAGGTGGATTCCTAGGACTCAGGAAAGATCTGACAAGAAAATTGGAGCTTACAGAGAAGTTGAAGAGGCCAAACACAATGCACAGAAAGGAAGGGACCATCTGTACTTTTCCCCTGGCTCCTGGCCTGTGAGAAAGAAGCATAGAATATGTAGAAATACAGTGAATGTGGTTGACTCCAGAGGCCTTCAGTGAGAAATGAACCAGTGGAATGGAGCAGCGGACGCTGCAAACTACAATGGCTAGTGAGTGACTCCAGCACAAGTGTCTGTCATAGCCTTCTTGAGAAAGTGGTTGCTTGAATGTTGTTCTAGGGAGAGGTCAACTGACCCTGTGACTTGGAGCAGCTGAGGATTGACCTCATCTTGGGGCTTCTGGTGTTGAACTCTCACAGTGACTGGGTGAGGAAGAACAATGGAGATGTCCACAGTCAGGGAGCAATGGTCTGACTGGAAAGAGACACCCAGAGTTTATATGCTAAATGACTATGATTCCATCCCCATGACCAGAGGCCAGGATCATTCTGACTTTTCATGAATTTGAAAGTTTTGGAAATGGCACTCCATCCTAATTCTACTGTTAGCTTGCTAGTGATTGGCCAACATGAATCTGGACTCTGTCTGCCGCCTTTGTCTACTAGCAAGAGCAAAATCACACCTTCAACTGGACACTGCCACAAAACTGAAGACCCTAGAAGATAATCAGAGGCCTGAAATCACAGAGAATTTTTTTTCTTCACTTAAAATTTTTTTTTCTTTGTTTGGTTGTTTTTTAAAATGGTTTTTGCTTTGGTGAGTGTGAACATTATTTTTAGTTTTGTTTTGTGTTTTTTTTGTTGTCCTTTCCTGACTTCTTCATCAGTTTGCTCAGGCATAGATAATTTTCCTTTATCCTTCAGCCTTGCTTCTAATATCTTTCTCTTCTTTTATTTCTCTAGTTTTCCTTCTCTCCATTGTAATTTCTCCACTTAGTAACTTACCTCTTAATGTTTCCTCTCTGTATAATTTCTTTCCCTTTTTCTTTTTTCTTCTATCTTTCTGATTTTTTGCTTCCATTTACCCAGTTCTATAGACATTTTTTCTATTCCCCAATAAAATCTTTTGCATCACTTTTCTCTCCTCACATCATAGAGTTTAAGGTTTTAAAGTTTTCCTTTTGCATCCCCTATAACCAAACCCTAAATATTTAATAGTATAATCAGAAAACTTTACTAATCTTTTTATAGTTAACTTTGTAAAGTTTCTGTTGAATTCTTTTCTAACATTAGCAGAGCTACATCTCTATGTTGCCTTAATGTTTACATCATAATTGATGGTTTTTTCTGTAGGAATAAAAGTGGTACATAGAGGTTCTTATGGTATGTTAGCATCTAAGTTATTTTGACCAACACAAGTGTAGCTATTTTATTTGCTATTAATAGGGTCACAAAATTGTTGCTGTTTTTCTACAAGCTAACACTCAGATTGCCTTTGTGACATTAACAGACTAAAATACATTCCCAGAGAACTTGACTATTAGAAAAACTACATTGCATCCTCCTGTCCCTAAATAACTAAAGTAGCTGAATGTTGAAGCCATGGCAAAGGATTATAGTCAATCTTCTCAAAGCAACTAAAGAGATCTTTATAAATAGGAACAAAGTTTTTAGACTATAAGTATCCACAAACTTATGGATAAATGCCTAGATACCTATGAGCTACCAAAGCTGAACCCAAGAAGATATAAAAATCCTGAATAAGCCAATATTAGTCAATGAAATTGAAGAAGTAAGAAAAAACTAACCACTAAGAAAAGCCCATATCCTGGCAGACTTACTGCTGAATTCTATAAGAACTTTAAAGAAGATCTAATACCAACACTTCTCAAACTCTTTAATGAAATTGAAATGGAATCAGTACTCCCAAAATCATTTTTAGAAACAAGCATTAATCTGATTCCAAAACCAGAAAAGTATCCAACCAAAAAAGTGGTCAATCTCTTTAATGAACACAGAAGCAAAAATCCTCAATAAGGTACTGACAAAGAAGTGCGACAAATCATCAGAAAGATTATACATCATGACCAACTGGGATTCATTCCAGGGATGGGTCAGTAAACACAAATCAATAAATGTGATAGACACATAAATAGAAGCAAGGACAAAAACCAAATGATCATCTCTTTTTTTATTTAAGGAAAAAAATGAAACAGAAAGTGTAGAAGTAATACACAATTTCAAAAAGAAAAAAGTAAGAAATCACTAGTTGATAATTTCATATTTTCCTCCTAGAAGTAGTTATTCAAGTTACAAAAGTAAAGCATGCAAAGTAGACATTTAAACAGACTGCAATCAGTTCTGTTCATCTATCCAACAGAAATTTAGTAATATGGTTATCAATCCTACACACTCAAACATATCTGCATCTATATCCTTTAGAACACTTTCTTTTTCATTTTTTTCAATAACTATAATCAATTCTCATAAACTGTTTAGAAGTTCTACACATGTATAAGTCTCCACATGTATACTTAGCCTTTCTTTATTAGAGGGAAAAACAAATCAAAACAAATCAACAATAAAAATACCTAGAGAAACATGAAATGAAAAGAACATATAAAACCACAGTACTTGGTGATCTACAGTAGTTACTATGATGCCTCTTGTTATTTTCAACAAAATTTTCTATATCATCAAGCCTAGTATAATTAAATTTAGCAGTACATAGCACTATTAATAAAAACTAAACATTGGACACATTATAGGACTTCAAAGGCAGTTAATAATCAAACCAGAATGGGTATACTATTGAATCTTGTCATCTTCAGAGTAGTTGCCTCTACTCTCAGACTTGATACTATCAAGCATACCAGATTTGAATAAAATCAGTCAAGACAAAACAGTGATATAGCCAATCTTCTCTGCCTCATCTCTGTTATGCTATTTTTCTGTCATTGTTGTTTACTTTTCTCCTTCATTCCACTGTCTGCCCCTTTCATTGAAGCCTTTCTGCCATTGTTCCTGGAATCCTGGTGATTTTCTTCTCTCTCTAGAATGTCCTTCAGTATTCTTTGAAGGGTTGGATTGGTGGTCACAAACTCCCCCAGTTTCTCTTTGTCATGGAAATATCTTGTTTCTCCATTAATCTTGAGAGATAGTTTTGCAGGATTCATCAATCTGGGTTGGAGGTTATCTTCTTTCAGGGCTTGGAATATTTCACTCCAAACTCTTCTTGATTTGATAGTTTGCATTGAGAAGTCTACTATGATTTTGATGAGTTTTCCTTTATAGGTAATCTGTTTCTTTTCTCTGACCACTTTTAATATTCTGTTCTTGTGATGGATTTCTTGGATCCTGATTATTATATGTCTGGGTGTAGATCTGTTTTGGTTGTAGCTGGCTGGAGCTCTGTATGCCTCATATATCTGAACATCATTTCCACTTCCTATGCTTGGGAAGTTTTCCTTAATTATTTCTGTGAATAGCCTTTTTATTTCATTTGTATTTGTCCCTGCTTATTCATTCACATTTTTTATTCTTAAATTATAAATCTTGTTGTCTTCTAGCTTTTGTATCATTGCTTCCTGGTTCCTTGTTATTTTTAAGAGATCCTTCCTTTCACAATCATTCATTGCAAATCTTTCTTCAAGTTTTGAAAGTCTGTCTTTAGTTTCTGTTAATTTTTGCCAGCTTTCAATGGAGTTTTTATTTTCCTGATATTCTCTTTGGATCTGTTTCATGTATTCTAGATTTTGTTTATATTCTTCATCAAAGGCTTCTCTCCTTCCTTTGAGTTCCCCCATTCTTCCATTTGTGTCTTCTTGAGGAGTGCCCAGCATTTCTTTTATTAGTCTTCTTATATCTTGCTTTATTTGAGTTAGAATTTCAGATTTAAATTCACTGATGAGGTCATGGAAGTATTTCTTTATTTCCAATGAGGCTGTGTTTGATATTGCATGTTTGCTGCCCTCCATCTCCTCTGTATTTACCTCTCCTGGACTTATGGTCCCTGGGTCAGCATTTGGAGGCTTTTTGCTGTTTCTTTGTCTTGTTATGTTTCTGGATTATTTCAGACAGATGAATGGTGGAGGTCTCAGGACCTTTTTGTATTACTTACAGTTTTTCTGAAGTGCACTGGCTAGGGGACTGCTGCTCTCTCCAGTCCAATGCTGATGTGTGAGGTGCAGGCAGGGGCAATGTGGACTAGCACCTCCCCTCTAGGCCAGTGAGTGTCTTCAGCATGCTAGTGTGTGCCCTGCAGATGTCACAGGTCTGTGACAGCCTTGTCCCTGGCTATTGGGTCCTGACCAGGGGGTATGGCCCAGCCCAGGCATATCCCACCAATCTACTTTGGGCCAGGAGCACCAACTGATGCCACCTTAGTTCTTGATTCAAGCTTGTCCTGCCCAAATCCAATATGTCAGCTAGCCATTCATCCCACTCTGGGGAACCCAGTTCCCAGCACTCACCAAAGTCTGTGCAGCTTGGTTCACCATTCCTACTCCCTGTTGCAGCACCTCCTCCTGCCAAGGGTATCGAGCTCACCAACCCCCACTCTCAGAGGGGATGCAACCTCAGCTTAATGGTGAGTTGCCCAACCCCAAGATGCACCCAGCACAGCAATGGGAGCATGCCCAGCTCCAGCCCTCCATCCATGCTTCTTCCTTTTTAGTTTTCTTTTTCTTTTTCTTCAGTTTCTTCCTGGGCCATGGGAATTCCTCTCCTTTTGTCCAGTCCTCTCCATGGTGTTAGATTCCAGCATCTGAGCTTTTCCCCTCAGAGAGGCTCTTTATTGTGCTACCTATCAATTGGTCATCTTTTTCTCCCCTTGGAAAAAATCTTTAAAAAGCACATAGCATAGGAAAAATCATTCCCCTGAGATGTTCTCAATTTGGAACCCAGTTCATTCAGTTTTGAGTCTGTTATAGAGCTCACAGTCAAAGTTTCTGATCATCTCTCAACAGATGCAGACAAAGCATCCATTCATGATAAAAACACTGAAGAAAATAGGAATAGAAGCTCTTTCAACCTGATGAAAGTCATTTTTGAAAAGCCTAGTGCCAACATCATACTAAATGGAGAGAATCTGAAATCTTTCCCTCTAAAATTAGGAACAATACAAAGATATTTGTTATCACCATTTCTGTTTAATGTAGTTCTTGAGACACTAGCTAGAGCAATAAGACAAAAAAGACAGAAATGGCATATGGGTAAAAAAGAAAGAAGTTAAATTACCAATATCTGCTGATGATATGATCCTTTTCATAGAAGGCCCCTAAAATACCAAAAGACTCCTAGAATTAATATCTAAATTTAACAATGTAGTAGGGCACAAAGTCAACACTCAAAAATCAGTATAATTCTTATACACTAATAACAAACTCAATGAGAGGGAAATTAGGGAAACAATACCTTTCCTAATATCAAAAAATGAAATAACTTAGAAATTAACCTAACCAAGGAAGTAAAACACCTCTACAATTAATTAAAACTATTGTATTCTAAAATAGAATGTTAAAGAGGATGTTAGAACAGAAAGGCATCCCCTGTTTCTGGATAGGAAGAACCAATATATTCAAAATATCCATTATTCCAAGACTATTATATAGATTTAACATAATTCCAATCAAATTGCTAATAACATTCCTTACAAAACTTGAGAAAGAAGTCCTAAATTTGATATGGGAACAGCAGAAAGTTAGAATAGCAAAAGCATTTTTGGGTAAGAAGGGAAAGGTAGGGGAGCATCACAATCCTGGAGTTCAAGTTATAGTATAAAATTACTGTGACAAAACAATATAGTATTAATAAACAAAGACAAATAAACAAAAAACTTGTGTATGAATGGAACAATACAAGAGATGGAAAAAACTCAACTATGAATAGAAGATACTAAAACAACTTGTTATTTTTGACCAAAGGATCAAATCTCTTTGCTAGAGGAAAGATAGCCTCTTTAATAAATGGTGCTAGGAAAACTGGCCATCCACATACTGAAGATAGAAATTAGACCCTAAACTAAAAGTGGATCAAAGACCTAAACACTAGAGCAGAAACATTAAAATAAGTAAAGCTCTTGAATGTATAGGCAAAGGCTTTCTGAACAAAATCCTGGCTGCACAAGAAATAATAAGAATCAACAAATTAAATATCAAATTAAAAAGCTTCTGTATACCAAAGTAAACCACCAACAGTGTAAAGATACAACCTATAGGATGGGGAACATTTTTTCTAGTTACTCCTTAGACAAAAGACTAATTCTAGAACACATAAAAATCCCCAAAAACCAAAAATCCCCAAATTAAAAGACAATGTAAAAATGGGTATCTGAAATAAATAGAAACTTCTTAGGTACAAACAGCCAATAAACATTGTATATCAAAAAATGTTCAACATCATGGTTATTCAAGAAATGTAAATTAAAACAATCTGGAAATTTCATGTCACTGGAGAAAAAGCAGCTACCATCAAGAAATCAACCAATAACAAATGGTGGTGGGATTATTGGGAGAAAGGAACTCTTTTCCATTTTTGGTGGGATTGTCAATTGATACACTTATAGAAATCACTAGGGAGATTCCTCAAAAAATTGAAAGCAAAAATTTCATTTGAACCAGCTAATCTCCTTCTAGGTAACTTTACACAAGAGTTAAAGATATCATACCTCAGTGATGTATGCATATGCATGTGTATAGTAGTGCAGTTCATAATAGCTAAATCTTAGAAACAGCTTATATATCCAACAAGTGATGAATGGATTTAAAAACTCTGGTATTTATATACATTAGAGTAGTACTCTGCCTTAAAGGGAGATAAACTTGAGTCATTTGTAGGAAAATGGCTGCATCTTTAGTCCATAATGTTAAGTGGTATAACTCAGACACACAAGCTTAAATATCACATGATTTTTCTTATATGAAAAAAAATATGACAGGTAATAAGAAAAAAGAGAAATCAAAAATAGTATTAAAATCCAGTGTGGATAATGTATCTAAAATTGTTCCTTAACTTAGTATAATTGTCTTGCATGTTTTATATTCTTTGGCCTATTAGTCTTGATTTCAATATATATATATATATATATATATATATATATATATATATATATAATTAATCTTACAAGTTATTATAAAATAAATAAATGAGTCTGTTGCTGGAATAATAAAAGGAAAGGGAGGGGGTAAATTAATGAACTAAAATGTGATATGTAAATGTACCAATCCCCTACTGTTGAATATAAACATAATAAACTGCAAACATATGCTAATAAAAGTTTTTAAAAAAGAAAAAAGAAAGCACTAAGAGTAAATAAAACCTACCTTTCAACAAAAAATAATGAATTAAAAGGTAGAAATGCCTCCCAATCTATAATTTCTTACAGAAAATTTAATATATCAAATGAAGCTAATTTTATTCAAAGAAAAACCAAGGACATTTGTTACTAGTGGTGCACTTCTGTAAAATTAAGTTGACTTTCTTCAGGTAAAAAAGTAATTCCATATGTAACAACAAAAATAGAAAAATTTGAACACCATGGGAGTAAATATGCAGATAAATAAAAGTTAATTATTTTTACTAAAAATAAGAATTGAAAAATTATATACGATCTAGCTGCCCATCTTAAACATTATATTATTGTAGCTAATGTAGTTTTTAAGAAGAAATTGCAGCACTACAACTTTTTATATCTTGATGCTTTAATTCCACTGAACATGTATTTAAATTTCTATTTCAATTCTCCTGTGACCAGAGAAAATGCCATGTATAGACTAGAAAAAAGTTATTTAAAGTTACAAACCAAGAAGATGGAGAACAAAAGTCACATCAAAAGAGGGAAACATAAGGAGAGGAAAAGAACAGAAGTTTAAAAATGGAATGAAAAATGAAAATCAAGAAAATTAAGGTGTGATCCTTTTCTAAAGCCAATAGAATTGATAAACTTCTAAGACTAATCCAAAAAAGTGAATTCATAAATTTTCATGCAAATTCTACAAATCATAGTACATCAAAAGAGGTGATATTATGTACACCCTAATAAACAATGATATAAAATAAGTGAACTCAGAACTCAAAAAACCTGATAACTTATTAAATATTTTATAAGAAGAAACAGGAAATGTAAACAATCATGTATGTAATTTAAAATTAATTTCTTAATAAAACCTCATAATCAAATTTCTAGGCACAATTTTATTTGGTGATTTTTTTTTTAGACTTAAGAGACACAAAGCAAACTTGAGAAAAATTTTCAGAGAACAGAAAAAAGAACATTTCCTAAATCTTTTTAAGAGACACCATAATATAGATTGCAAAATCTACAGAAATAATAATAAAATTATAAACTAACTTTTACCTTATGCATTGCATACTTTGACACAAAAATATTAAGAAAATATTAATAAATTTGATGCAACAACACATAAATAGATGATACACAACTACCAAAAAGAGATCATGTCAGGCACATGAGAGTAGGTTAAAATCAGAAAATCACTTAATCTAATTAATCACATCCACCAACTACAGGAGAAAATTATTTATAGGTAGATTTAGCAGTATCACTAAATACCAGGTACATAAATTTACAGGATCATTGAATGCAGCATACAAAATTTTATAAGTATTTGCAAACACCAGAAGCAAGTGTAAAATTAAATTTAAAACATTATAATAGCATAAAAACAAGACTCAAGGTGCAGTGTAAAATAAGGACCAAAATGGGTAATAGATACTGTGAAACAGGAAGAAAATGGTCAAATGGGAAAGGGAACTAGGGAGGCAAGCAAGTGGAAGGAAGGAAGGGAAAAGAAAAAAATGATGAGAAAAAAAGGAAAAAAATGGTAACATCTTTTATAAAAAAGGAGGAAGAGAGGGATTGAAGGTAGGGTAGGGAGATAGGTAAAATAAAAGAATCAAGTTATCATGTACAGGTAAAAATTCCCTATAATTAATGTGATGACAATGTATATTTAAAATGTACCAACAAGCTTAACAAAAAAAGAGAAAAAACTGAAAAAAAATTTTAAAAGACATGTACTGGATAACCTTAGGAACACTATTCAAAATAGCAAAAATGTTTGAAAACTATATTGCTTGTGAAAGGAGTGGATTAGTAGGCCACGTTATCATCACAAAATGGAACATCCCATATACTAAGTCTTACTCTGAGAACTCATAATTCAGAAATTTGTGTCTGTACTATGGGAAAATTCATTTCAGAAAGAATCAAGATGCCTGGTAGTGCTAATCCCACAGAGAGCACTGTGGAACTTTGGTAAAGGGTTTGGCCTGTAGGGAGCAATGTTCTTATATTTGTCAATTGGAACTTTGTTATTCTCATATGGCTTTCCTGGATTCAGGCAGTTTGACATTAGGTTATCCAGACACTTCGGTGATGAATCCCTTTGGAGGATACAGATACAGGGTGATCAATAGTGTTGATAAGTTGAGGATTCTACACTGGAGCTGAGAAGTCACACTCACAACAAAGACCAGGGGTGTTCTGAAAAGCATCACAGACATTCTCAGTGACATGGAGGCCCCGAGCTCTGTCAACAATAAGCACAGTCAAGGACATGCCAGGAAGCCAACATGAAGAGTTCATCCTGGATACCAAGTGGCACATGTCTTCCCCTACAGAGCCAGGAGGCAATGCTCGATGTGAGGACCACAGCTTCTCCAGGAGAACCAGTGGCTCAAATAGCAACATGTAGGAGAACCCACAATGCCTCAATGCTTCAATGCCTCAATACTACTAAGTTCAATTGCTCACAGTTATGATTCAGTTCTGTTATCTCTTTGCTGACTTTTTGTCTAGTTGATCTATCTCTTTGTGACAATGGGCTGTTAAGATCCTCTGTTATAATTGTTTTCTTGTGTTTTTCATGTCCATTAATATCTGTCTTATATAGTTGGGTGCTCCTGTATTTGGTGCATATATACTTATAATTGTTAGTTCTTCCTCTTTAATTTTTCCACTAACAAGTATGTAGTGACCTTCTCTATCTTTTTTAGTCATTTTAGGTTTGAAGTTCATGTTGTCTGCAAATAGAATGCTATCCCTGCTTTTTTTCTGGGTTCCTGTTGCATGGAATACTGTTTTCCATCATTTGACTTTTAATCTATGAGTTTCATTTTGGGTCAGATATGTTTCTTGTATACAGCATATTGTGGAATCATGTTTCTTGATCCACTCTGTCAATCTATTTCTTTTTATAGGTGAATTGAGGCCATTTATATTTATGGATAGCACTGATATGTACTGGCTTGGCTTTGCCATGTTATGTTCCAGTTGTTTGCTTTCTGCTTTTCTCCTTATTTAATTGCTTATCCTACTTGGTGGTTTCTTTCTGTTGTTGTTTTGGAGAGTGTGGTCATTTTTATCTCTGTCTAGTATGTCTTTCAGTATTCTTTCTAGGGTTGGTTTGGTGGACATGAATTTCTTCAGTTATTCTTTGTCAAGGAAGTATCTTACTTTTCCATTAAATTTGAATGAAAGTTTTGCTGGGTACATCAGTCTGGGTTGAAAGTTGTTTTCTTTCAGGGCTTGAAATACATCACTACAAGCTCTTCTTGGCTTGAGGGTTTGTGCTGAAAAGTCTGCCATGATTCTAATGGGCTTTCCTTGATAGGTGAGTTGTGTCTCTTCTCTGACAGCTTTTAATGTTCTGTTTTTATGCTGTATGTCTGAGATCTTAATTATGATGTGTCTGGGTGTGGATTTATGTTGATTGTGACTGTTTGGTGTTCTAAATGCCTCACTTATCTGCATATCAGATTCTTTCCCCATGTTTGGGAAATTTTCTGCTATTATTTCTGTAAATGCTTTATGTATGTCATTTGTCTGGACTCCTGTATCTTTGCTAATGCCCATTACTCTTATATTGTTTCTCTTGGCATCATCATGAAACATCTGGATTGTCATTTCATGCTGCTTTGTTATTTTTAAAAGTTCTATCCTTTCCTGATCACTAATTGTGATCCTGTCCTCAAGGTATGAAATCCTATCCTCAGCTTCCTTTACGTGGTTTTGCACACTTTCAATAGAATTTTTTGTTTCTTGGATGTCTCTTTGAGTTTGTTTCATGAATTCTGCTTGTTTTCTATATTGTTCATTCATGGTTTCAATCAGTTTCCCATGCTCATGTACTTTTTTCTCTAGTTTTTCTTTAGCTGCATTCAACAACTCCTTTACTAAGATTGTTATTTCTATCTTTACATGGGAGAGTACTTCTTATTTCATTTCCTCTATAGCCTGATGCAGTTGTTTTTTTATTTCACTCACTATCTTTTCAGAGATTCCCAGTGTGTTACTTTTGAGGTCCTCTATTTCAATGTCTCCTATACTTGCTTCTGGTGAACTATATGTTTGAGACTGCATTTTGCTTTTTCATTTTGTCATTTTCACTCTGCCTGATGTTTTCTATGTGTAGGAGGGGATCACACACACTCTTTTCAGACTCACCAATGTCTTACAGTTAGTTGGAGGGGATTTTACTACTGGCCCTATTTATCCACTGTACACCTCTATTTTAAGGGCATACTCACCACACTGATACAGTTAATCTGCTGCAGTCCAAGGTTCACCACCTGGGAGCAAAGTTCCAAATTTTTTTCACATTGATTTGAGCCTGCTGAGGTTTTCTGATGTTCCAGGTAGGAGGGCAGGCCCAGCAGAAGCAGTCCAGGGCAGTTTTCAGTCTGGGGTGGGCATTTGAGATGTTCCAGGTGGCAGAGTGCACCCACAGGGGAGGTTCCAGGCAGTTTACACCTGAGGTGGGCTTCCTGGATGTTCCTGGTGGCAGGGTGGGCCCTCAGGGAGGTTCCAGGCAGCTTACACCTGACACGGCTTCTGCAATGTGCCTGGTGGCAGGGCGGGCCACAGGGGAGGTTCCAGGCAGCTTACACCTGACATGGGATTCCTCAATGTTCTCGGTGGCAGTGCCTGTCTTTTTTTTTTTTTAATGGACAGAGAGGATTAGAAAAATGTGCCTTCAGACATTTGAAGAAATCAATATGGTATAAATAGAATTGCATTAAAATATGTTCTGGAGGCTGGATTTAGTATTTTAATGTGGCATCTGTCATGTAAGGTAAAAACAATGTGAGGGAGAGTTGATTTTCTTTATGACAGTGAATTAGATACAAACTCAGGATAGACATCATCTGTAGTTGAACTACATTTTGTAGTGTTTTTTAAGAGCCAGGAAATTCCACCACCAAATAAAATATTTTTCCTTTATCCACATTACCATACTACTGACAAGTCTTCACCTCAGAACTCATCATTCAGCAATGTGTAGTTGCTTCCAGAGCATGTTTAATACTGTTGGAACATGTATTTCAGAAGAAAGTGTGAGGCTCTCTCTGTGCAGCTCCATGGAGGGTGTTATGTGTCTCTGGAGAGGGTTTGGCTCACAAGAGGCAATGTCCCTATCATTTGCCAAGTTGGCCTTTATTATTCTCATATGTCTCACCAATATCTAAGCAGAGTTTAGCCTCCTGTCAACTGAGAGCTTGGGTAATATGTCTATCTAGCCACAGAGCTACCAAAAGTGATCAGTCCCCCACAACTTTAATAATATTCTGATTCTTAAAAAATTTTTTAGTTTTCAAGAACATTAATCATATTGACTCTTTTACATTTTTTAAATATATTTTTCACAGTCCCTAGCCTGGAATGGAAGTGTTGCCACTGGCTTCAGTAATCACAAACTGGGGCTATTTTAGTAGTGTTGGGTGAAAACAATGCTGGTGGCCAAGTGAGTTGCCCCAGTCATTAAAAGCTGGAATGAATCCTGATCTAGTCAATGCTCAGCTCCTGCTATTACCACTGTTCCTGGCAATGCTGATCATTGTGGCCATACTGAGGCCTCTGGGACTCAGGAATCTGAGACCGAGATGGGAGAGGGGAAGACTTAAGTCCTCTCAGTAGGGTGATGTCTTAATGTAACATTATGTGACATATATGATGAACTTACTTCCTGTGCCTCTGCACTCAGCTGAAGTACCACTTAATCCTTTCTATGTCATATGGAGTTCCTTGGCTTCCACAGGGAAGGCACACTCAGGACATTGGAGCTATTTATTATGGTTTCAGAGCAGGCTCAGCTAGCTGTCTTCACTTTCACTGATTATGTAACTCCCACAGAAACAATGAGAAACTTTCTCTGAACAGAAAGTTAGGAAGGTTGGCAACAACAAAGGCAAAATAATATTATCCCTAGGTAAACTGTTCTTGGAAAAGAATCACAGTGGATAAAAGAATTTTATAAGTGGATAAACCTTGGTTATAAAATGTAAATCTTTTAGTTTGCATATAGTGTAATAGCCTCAAACAAATTAAGGGATATTGCCCAAGGTCTTACAGGTGGTTAGCATATTAGGATTAAGTTTTCCTCAAAGGCTGTAATTTATTTGTTTTACTTTCTATCTGTAAACACACACACACACATGCACACACACACACATATGCAAGCACACACACAGGCACACACACATGCACACACACTTCCATATTCCTTCAGGTTTCAGTTAAGAAAATATATTGTTCTTAAAATTTCTACCATGTACTCACTCTACCAGAATTATATAATATTGAGTGACTCTTTATTTCACAGTTATTTGTTAGGTCCAGGGATTGCTTCCTCTTGGCAACAGCAAATCCATCATTCTCTAGTTTCCCCACCTTAAAAATTAAGGAATTTTCTTTTCTTTCTTTCTATTTGTCTGGCAGTATCCTCAATTGAAAATAAACAAGCTGTTAGTTGGTAAAAAGGAGGAGGGGAAAAAAATCTTCAGAAATTTTGCTTAGTTCCATCTGGCCTTAGAAAAACATGGGAATTGGTGATCAAGTGCCTTCAGCAGGATGGCTGCCTTTCAAGGGAAATAATATCTAGATATTTCTATGTCTAGACCACAGAGGAAAAATACTTCCTTGGTAACTAACCCATTGAAAGCAGAACAGGCTCCTGCAACTTCTTGAAACATAGAGCAGGCTTAGATACAGAACTGGGAGTTTTAGTCTACAGATAGGATTTTTGATGATGCATTTATAAAAGTTAGTTCACCAGTTCATTTTCAACTTAGAACCAGAGTCCATATAAAATAAAGAAAAAATGGCTGGTGAAAAGTTACTTGTTTCATAATTAAGGAATGATATTTTTTTATTTTACTGTCTTTCTTCCTCCCCACTTGCATGTCACTGTGCATGATTGAAAAGCAGACTTAAAGGATCTCTATTCTAGCAACAAAGTCTTTCTTGTATAAGTGACACATAGCTAAGCACAACAAACAAACTAATATACAAATAATGCAACAAAATGGATCCCAAAACTCAATTCTCTCAAAGTCAATTCATGGGGAATTGATAGGAAAGCAAAAGCCATACAGTCAAATTATTTGAAAGGATAACAGAAGAGATTAAAAAACAATGCAAGAAGTACAAAGGTCATAGAAAAATATAAATAATTAGACAATTGAAATAACAAGTAAAGTCATCAGAGAGCTTAAAAGACACTAATGAACAGTTAACTGAGCTAAACAAAATGATACAAAAATGAATTGCCAGTTTAGGAAAGAACACAGGGTCATGAAAAGAACAGAAGTTCTTGATATAACAGTTCCAAGCCTTAAAAAATAACAGCTTCCAACCCTCACTTATGTATGGTGCAAAACTTTTCTTCAAAACTGATGGCAAAATAAGATATTTCCATGCATCTCAAGAAATTCACGAACAACAAATCAACACTACAAAAAATTCTACAAGATGTACTAGAAAAAGACAATGAGACCAACAATGCCAAAAAAAATTAACAGAATGAATTAACAGGTAAGGTAAGCAGTCAAGCAGAAAGGTAAAATTTAAAAAGGAAATCAGCAATGGGAAAGTAATGCAATGAAAAAAATAATCAAAACTTTTAGTAATAGCTCCCAATGTAAATGATCTAAATTTCCCAGTCAAAAGACATAAATGGGCAGAGTAGGTCTAGAAACAAAACCCAATGATACACAGTACATAAAAAACACATTTAAGCAAAAAAAGAAATACAGACTACAAATTAATGGCTGTAAAACAATATCAAATGCAACAGGACCCCAGGAAAAGGGAAGAGTATCTATCTTAATTTCAGGCAAAGTGATCAAGCCAAAACTGATCAGAAGAGGTAAAAGAATGTCACTATGTTTTGGTTCATGGAACACTTTAGCAAGAAAAGACAACAATTACAAAATTGTATTTATTATTATGACATATCTAGATCTCCCCCCAAAGCCTCATGTGCTTACAAGTGGAGGTTTTTGGGGGATCATGGGTGTGTTGTACTTGATCAGTTCACTGATGGGTTTATAGCTGGATGTGATGCTGGGAAGTGAAGCCTGGTGGGAGGTGGTGGGTCACTGTGGGCATAATCTGTATATGAATACAGAGTCCACCAAAAATGTGTATACACTTTAGGAAAATAAAAATAGTGTGATGTGTTTTATGGCAGATGGTGTTGTTTAAGAGGATGTTATATATCACAGAAAACCTACTCTACTGCCAGCCCCTAGAGAAGAAATTGAAAACACATTTGCAGAAGTCTTGATAACCATGATTACCTGAGTGGCAGTTGACCACACTAATAAAAATATGGAAGCTAATGGCTACCATTTTGAGCACCTCTCTTATAATTGTACATGCCAATGGTAACTTGAGTCTCATGATGTCTCAATAAATTCTGTTTGGCAGTATCTTGTTATACAACAGAGTACCACTTTACCATAAGGAAGAATAAACTTGAGTCATTTGAAAGAATGCACCTTGAGACCATAATGCATCATGTTATTCACTGACAAATTAAAAATAAAAAAACATATAATTTAGTAGATAAGGCAAACTACACATACATATACTCACACCCAAGTTGTGTTAAGGCAGTAAAAGAAACAAGAAAAGTTTTAATATAGAGAATAACAGAACAAATGTATTTGGAGATGATACATGTTAGGATTTAATTGCAAACAATTGAATCTATTATAGTTGGTAGTAATAAAAAATGAACTTGTTAACATATGACAGATGACTCACAGATTTTGTGGGAAAATCAAGGTGTCAGGGTGCAATCATACTATAGATGGTGGACCTAGCAAAAGGGACATAGCCCCTACTAATTGGCTTCAAAATGATTCCACCCCACAAATAAAGCTCAATAATATATTTCTGAATCTCCACCATTACTACCTAGGCTAGTCACTTCTATCACCTGATTTCTGAAAGTTGATGCATTTTTTTCATATCTTGAGACAAAATAACCAAAATATGCAGCATAAAGAAACACAGGTTTTTTTTTTCTCAAAGATTTATTTGATTCAGTTCTTGGTTGACTCACTTCAAAGCAAAAGCAGCATGAAAGAATGGCTTGGTGGAAAAAGCTGTTCACTGTATCACAAATAGGGAGCAGAGAGAGAAAGAGGATGCATCAGGGAAAAGAACATATTCTTCTATGTCACACTACCAGAATACTATCCCTTTTGACCATGCCCCACCCCTGAACACAAGACTTTGGCAGGACATTTTAGAGTTAAATCACAACAGGTGAGTACCAGTAAGACTAGTTTTTCATGTTAGTCTTTCTTTCATGAGGTTAACTTTGGTAAAACTGATGGGCAGATCATTGATATCAGACCTCCTGTCCAGCTGCAATAGTACTAGAAAGTTGAGTTCTGAATTCTTGGAACAGCAAAACTTATAATATGGGATCTAATTACATTAAGGGGTTCCTCTTACTGTCAAAGAATATTTAAAGTATGCTAAACTGCTATAGCAAAAGTCACAACAGGTCAAGGAAAAACTTTCTGAAAAAGAAGTTTTAAGTTTTAAGATATATAGGATGAGAAAGAAATCACTAGGCAAAAACTAGCGACTAGAAGAAAATGGAGACTGCTTTATATCTGGTAGGGAAATGCTTAGCAGATTCCAGAAACTGAAAGAATTTCACCATGGCTAAAGTGTGGTCAGTCGTAAAGAAAGGAGCCTTTGATGAGACTGAAGAAGGTACTAAGCATTCTAAACCTGTAGGAGATATAAAGGAGTTTGTTTTTTAACTACAAATTCAGAAGGAAGGCATGGAGTTGAGACTATACAACAGGTACTTCACAAAGTTGATATTGGCTTGTATATGAAGAGTAGAAGAGGGGTAAGCAAGGGAGTGAACAGGGAAAGTAGCAAGGAGGTTTTAGGGTTTTTCAGATGAGGTATGATTGCATTTTAGAAACATAGGTAGTATAGTATTTATGACACCAAATGTGGAGATTCTGGACAATAATCTGGAGATAAAATGGCTGGACTAATTCCAATCTACATTGTATATAATTAGCAAGAAAAGAAGGAGACATCAGGAAGGACTCCTAGTTTTCTAGTGTTAAAACTTGTATCAGTCAATGCTTACTAGAGAAATACATTTAATGCAAGATATACAAGTTTATAAAAATGTACAAGATTGGTTTACAATGGATACCTGTAGAATTAGGGAAAGAGTGAAAAAGTGCTGTCTGTGTTCTGGAGATCTAATGGATCTAGTTAAAGACTGGGCTTCCACTGTACTGCTCCACTTGAGTCTGTATCAGAAGGTCAAATGGTCTGTGACGGAAGGCTGAAGTGTTGACATCCAAGGAGAAAGTGAACACTGGAGCTACTCCAAAGAAAGAAGTGAGCCTTCCTTCCTCATTTCCCTTTATCCCATTTGAGGTCACAAACCTACCCAGGGTGGATTTTTGGTCTTTAGTATAACCCTTCAGCCACACCTAGAACTATGTGGATCCAATTTAGTTTTGGATCCAATTTAGCTGGGTTTTTCTGTCTCAAGTTGACACAATCAGTTAATTATCACAATCTGCTCTTCATCAAATTGACAATCAGACACATTTCCTTATACCATATTCTCTAGTTACAAAGAAAAGTTCATAATTGCACCTAATATTTTATAACTATACTGCTTATAAATTGAAATGCTGTAATTCTTTCTACAGAAT
Organism: Hydrochoerus hydrochaeris; assembly: GCA_004027455.1. Taxonomy (NCBI): domain Eukaryota; kingdom Metazoa; phylum Chordata; class Mammalia; order Rodentia; family Hydrochaeridae; genus Hydrochoerus; species Hydrochoerus hydrochaeris. The sequence goes on from PVLA01003426.1 coordinate 41,562, forward strand.
ATAAAGCAAATTTTGTTTGTGTGATGCTTACTCCTAACATTTTATAACTTGAATATTACAACATAGATTTAACAATACTTAGAAGCCAATTTGTCTATCAATATTATGTGTGAAAAATATTAGATGAGAACTATTACAATCCTTGTTTCTGTAACTGTCATGTCAGGTATTTAGAGCTACCTTCTTTTACTACCCATTTTGCATTCTCTTGACATTCTCTAGCACTTCTCTAGATCTTGATTCTTCCCTAGTGGGGTGACCCATATCTTTAACACAGAAGGTTCTGGACCACTTATCAGCCTTCTTGTGTTGTTGTAGTTTCCCATTCCCCTTAATAAGTAGGCATAATAATACTAGAAGGTACCCTAAAGGTTATCCTCCATTTCAAGTGTATTCTTCTTTTCCTCCATTGTGAAATAATAGCATATATTTTTCCTTGTTTGGGTCCATGACCTCTGCAAATGCCATAACTCCCTTTTTAGCTTGTTCACTCAGGGGGATTAAGAGATGAAAATGACTAGTGGGGAGTCTTACCTTTCAGTTCAAGCATGTTGTGCTTCATGGTACAAATCTTACCCCTTCTGGAAATATAATTTCTAAACTATCACAGCCTAAGGGCATGTGAACACAAAGTAAAAATTCTGGTAGTGGATGCCTGTAATAATGAGTGGTACCATTCCCACTTCCACCATTTGATTCCTTGACCTGTAAATACTGGCTATGGGACAAAGGTGCCATGTATTGGATGCTTATTCAAAGCATATACAGCCTTTTGAAGAGATGTCAAGATGGCCTATCAGTGAGCAACAAAATACAAAGCCTCCCAGGAGAAACAACTCATATGCCAGAATAAAACACCCTGGAGAGACCCAGATAGAGGAAGATGGATCTTCTTGACACAAGAAGAAATTAAAACATAAAAAAGCTCATCAAATACATCAGGATGACAACTGAAACAGCTAAAAATTACAGGACACAGAATTTTCACAGTGACCCACCAAGTTTGAGCTGCCTGAATTTGTGCCAGCTTGAATCTGTGCCAGCCAGCAGAACCACCCGAACTCATTCCCATTGCCACTCACAGGGACCACAGTAGTGCTGAAGTTGGGGGGACCACAGTAGTGCTGAAGTTGGGGAGTTCTCTTTCCCAGCATGGTCAGTGCTGGGAAAGAGAACTCCCCATGGGAAGGATGAGACCAAATGGGTGACATGTTGGAATTGGGTGGGAGGAGCCAGAACTGGAAGAGACAATGACTTTAGTTGGTTGCTCCCTTCCCAGAGCAGATTCATGGGATTTGCTTGAACTGGGCCATGCTCCTGGGTAGGACCCAGTAAGCCATCCCAAATCAATTCCCTGTGCCTAGCATGCACTAACCGGGTGAAGACCCCTGAAGTTTGGCTGGCCCGGTGGGGAGGGGCAGGCATACACAGATGCTGCTTACACCACAGAAACAAGAGCAGTCATAAGAGGGTGGAGGTTCCTCACCAGCATGCTTCATGCTTTGGAGGAAATGTGACCAATAGGGAAGGGGGCTGGGACCTGCACTGTAACCTGTGTGGAGGAAACCAGGACCATGACAGGAGAGAGAGGCAAGAGTAGGCCCCCCAGCCCAGAACCCTGAGAACACTGATCCAGGAGAGGGAAAAACAAGAGACTGAGGGTGGCACACACACAACATCAGATATGGTTTTAATGGACATTAAGAGATATCTTCGGGACCTTGTAGATGAGCTCAAAACTGGAATATTAAATCAGGTAAAGCAAGATATGAGTAGAGTAATAAAAGGAATGCTCTCAGGAAGCATCTCTCAGGAAGATACAGACAGAAGGGAGGAACACAAAAAAAGGAGAGAAACATTCGATAAAGAATATAAAGAAAATATAGAATACATGAAACAGATTCACAGAGACTACAAGGAAATTAAAAACTCCATTGAAAGCTGGCAAAACTCCTTAAAAGAAACCAAGGATAGGCTATCAAAACTTGAGGACAAGTTTGCAATGTGTGATCATGAAAGGAAAGATCTGTTAAAAATAACAAGGAAACAGGCAGTAACAATACAAAGGCTAGAAGATGATGAGAGAATCTACAATTTAAGAATAAGAAATGTGAACAAAGAAGCAGGAATAAAAACAGCCAAATTACAAAGGCTATTCATGGAAATAATTAAGGAAAACTTCTCAAGCATGGGAAAAGAACATGACATTCAGTTATGTGAGTCATACAGCACTCCAGCCACGTACAACCAAACAGAGCTGCACCCATACATATAATAATCAAGATACCAGAAATTCAATATAAAAACAGAATATTAAAAGCCATCAGAGAAAAGAAACAGATTACCTATAAAGGTAAGCCCATCAGAATCATGGCTGACTTCTCAACACAGACCATCAGTTCAAGAAGAGCTTGGAGCGAAGTCTTCCAAGCCCTAAAAGAAAATAACCTCCAGCCCAGATTGATGTACCCTGCAAAACTGTCATTAGAAATTAATGGAGAAACAAGATGCTTCCATGACAAAGAGGAACTGGGGGAATTTGTGACCACCAATCCAACCCTACAGAGAATACTGAAGGACATTTGAGAAAGAGAGAAAAAAAACCCAAGATTTTAGGAACAGTGGCAGAAATGCCTCAATGAGTGAGACAGTCAGTAGAATGAAGAAGAAAACTAGACAAACAAAGGCAGAAAAATAGCATAGCAGAAATGAGGCAGAGAAGGATGACTACTCTGCTTAGATGTATTATATTCTGTTTTAGTCATTCTACCTGTACTAGATTTGAGGGCACAGGCTGTAATCCCAAAAATAACAGGATATAGTAAGGTAATCATCCTTAATTTCCTATTAAGTTAATCTACAGCACTGTAAAACATACACTGTTTTACCATGACTGATCGTAATAGAATCTGGTTTGTTAGATTGCTGTTTTGTATTGATAGATTTTATTAAAAGCTGATATGATTGATAATATCAAGTCTGAGAGTATAGGAAACTGCACTTAAGATGACAAGATTCACTAGAATATCCACTCTGGTTTGATTATTACCTGCCTTTGAAGTTTTATACTGTCTACAATGTTTTATTTTTACTAACTGTTATTTACTGCTACGCTCAATTATACTGCTATATTTAATTATGCCTGATGATATAGACATTCTATTGAAGATAATAAGAGACAACACAGTAATCATTGTAGATCACCTTGTACTGTGGTTTTATACTATTTTTTGGTTTCATGTTTTATAGGAATTTGTTTTGTCTTGCTAAGTTTTGTTTTTCCCTCTAATACAGAAAGGATAGAAATACATATAGAGATTCATGCATGCATAGCTGTTTACACTCTCACTGTTTAAATACCTACTTTGTATGCTTTAATTTTGTAACTTGAACAACTATTTCTAAGAAGACAATATGTAATTTATCAACTAGTGATTTCTTATTGTTTATCTCTTTTTTAAAAATTCTTTGTTATTTCTACTCTTTACATGCTTTTGTTTCTCCTTAAAAAAAATAATCAGGAAAAAAAAACCATATACAGCCTTTTGAAGAACCTTGTCCCAGTCCTGCAAGCTACCACCTAGCTCGTATAATGACTGTGTCATCAAAAGACCATTCCATCTTTCCGTCAATTCAGCCATTTCTGGATGGTGAGGAACATGGTATGACCAGTGAATTTTGTAAGTGTGAGCACATTGCCTCACTTCTTTGGTTATAAAATGTGTTCCTTGGTCAGAGGCATTTCTGTATGGAATTCCATGATGGTGGATAAGGCATTCTGTAAGTCTACAGATGGTAGCAGCTTTAAATTTAGGGAAGGTAAATCCATATCTAGAATAAGTGTATATGCTAGTAAGGTCAAAGTGCTGTCCTTTCCACACTGGAAGTGACCCAATATGATCAAACCTGCCACCTGATCAAAGGCTCATCACCTTGGGGGAACATTGTGCCATACTAGGGACTCAGTGTTGATCTCTGCTGCTGTCATATTGAACATTCAGTAGCAGCTGTAGCCCGATTAGCCTTGGTGAATGGGAGATCATATTCTGAGTCCAAGCACAATCTCCATCCTTGCCACCATAATCCCTCTGTCTGTGAACCCACTGGGCAATGACAGGAACAGCTGAAAAAAGAGGTTAACCACTATCTGTAGAATGGTAATCCTATCCCATTTATTGCTAACCTTGTTTTCTACTGAGAATTTACATGGGATACAAATGTTTTTACACCTCTTGCCAGTATGGAGATGTCAATCCACATAAGTTTTCCTCAAATATCTTTGTCATCAATTTTCCAGTCATCCTCCTTCCAAGTTCCTAATCATCCAACCAGACCATTGGCTACAGCCCATGAATCAGTGTACAGTCACACATCTAACTATTTCTCCTTCCAGGCAAATTGTACTACTGGGTACACTGCCCAAAGTTCTTCCCACTGTGAACATTTCCTTTCACTACTCTCCTTCTGGGATGTCCTGTAAAGAGGTTGTAATGCTGCAGCTTTCCACTTGTGGGTGGTGCTTGAAAAATGTGCAGAACCATCCATAAACTAGACTCTAGACTTCTCTTCCTCTGATAGTTGATCATATGGTACAACTCATGAAGCTATAGATACCTGCTAAGAGATAGAAGGGAGGATTAGAAGCCACAGCATCTGGGAGACTTCTTCATGTAACCTATTTATATTCTCTGGACTTGTTCTGGCTCAGTTATATATGTATCTTTTTCACTTAATGAAGAACTGTTGCTGTGAGTGTCCAGATTCATGACTTGGTGGAATAAATATTACTCAGCTCAGGATGGGCAACTCAGGGCACATGACAACCTGGTAACCCATAGTGAAACATTCCCATTTCAACCAAGACCCAGTAGCAGATTAAGAGCTGTTTATCAGAGGGACTCAAGTTGTTTGCAAATGATGACAGAGTCTTGCTCCAAAATCCTAAATCTTTCCACAGCAATTCACATATGGGAGTCTGCCAGAAGGTCCAAACTGCATCCCTACCTGCCAGTGACACTTCAAGTACCATTGGATCTGTTGGATCATATAGCCCCAGTGGCAGAGTAGTCTGCATAGTAGTCAGGACCTGTTGCAGAACCTTCTTTAGTTCTAGGCCCCACTCAAATTAGCAGCTTTCAGAGTCACTCAGTAAATGGGCCAGAGTAAATCACTGAAGTGAGGAATATGTTGCCTTCAAAATCAAAATAGGCTATGTATGCATTATCCCTCTTTTTTGGTTGAGGGGAAGCCAGATTCAACAACATTTTTTTTTTTTTACTTTTGAAAGGATATCTTCCATTTCCCACATCACTGGACTCCCAGAAATGTCACTGAGATAAAGGATCTTGAATTTTAGTTAGTTTTAGTTCCCATTCTCTAGCTCACAAATGTTATACTAACAAATCCAGAGTAGTGGTTGTTATATCCTCTTCCCTTTAGTTACATCAGCATAATTTCAGCTATGAGATGTAACAATGAAATATGTCATGGGAGAGAAAGGTGATCAAATTCCCTGCAAACTAAATTATGACACAGGATTTAAGAGTTAATAAACCCTGAGATAGGACAGTGAAGGTGTATGGCTGGTCTTGCCAACTCAAAGAAAATTGTTTCTGATGGGCCTTATGGTTAGGTATAAAGAAGAAAGCATTTGTCAGATCAATAGCTACATACCAAGTACCAGAAGATGTGTTGATCTGCTCAAGCAAAGAAACCACATTTAGTATATCAACTGCAATTGTAATCATCACTTGATTCAGTTTATGATAATCTAACATCATTCTATAAGACTCATCCATATGCTCTGCAGGTCAAAAGAGAGGAATAAATGGAGATGTGGGAACCCCATCCTATATTTAAGTCCTTGATAGTGTCAGCAATCTCTGCAATTGATTCAGGGAAATGATATTTTTTTCAGTTTACTTTTAGCAGTTGTCATAGGCCACTCCAATGACTTCCATTTAACCTTTCTAACCATAGTAAACCTCACACTATAAGTTAAGGAACCAATGTGAGGATTCTGTCAAGTACTGAGTATATCTATTCCAATTATGCATTCTGGAATAGGGGGAATGACTACACAATGGATTCAAGGACCCACAGGACCCACTGTGAGTTAGACCCTTGGTAAAACTCGAATGATTGCCCGACCTCCATAGGTCCCTACTCTTCTGGAGGGCCACAATGATGCATTGGATCCTCTGGGACCAGTGTTAGTACAAAATGAGTATCCAAAGGCCCCAAAATTGTCTGATAATTTCCTCTCTCCCAGTGTACACTTATCTTGGCAAAAGACCTTTGGTGTCTTTGGGGAAGCATGGGAAGAAGATTGATCATACAAATTTTTGGTGGTGCACAAACATCCTTCCTCAAGAGGACTTAGAATCTCCTTCATTCAAATACCAATCCATTTTCAGATTCCTTTTATAGTAAATATATTCCAAGATTTAAACTTACTTATACATTGTGCTTTAACAAGAGCCTGAAATTTTTATATACACTCTTTTTTATGGTCAGTCTAAATATTTTGTCATTCCCAGTGTGATTTCTTTTTTAGCTGACAAAGACCTTAGGACCGTATGTTGTAATATACAACATGAATCTGTAATATTCTAAAACACTGCTAATTACTAATTTCTTTTAATTTGTTTTAGAGATGTAACTTATGTAATATCAGTCATTTTATAGTTGTTTAAATACATTTTGTGACCTATTTTGTAATCAATTTTAGAAAACACTGAATATTGAAAAGACTATATATTCTCCATTGGCTGTATGAATAGTATTTTAGTTCATAATTTTTTAGTTAAATGATTAGATCAAATTTTTGACATTTCAAAAATTCTGTAATTCTTCCAGTTTTTAGGTGCTTGATTTATTAATTTCTGATAGTCTTTATTATATAATATCTCACCATCACTTTGAATTTGTAAAATTTATCCTTAATTTTGACTTTTGTCTAATAAAATTTCAACATTTTGGTTAATGTTCAAAAGTGTTGGGTCTTCATGTTACATTTTTCCTTTTATTATTGTGTAGCAGTTCTCTTAATTTTTAAAGATGATGTGCCTTTAATTCCACTTTATTTGATTTTAAATTATTATATCAACTTTATTTGATTAATGAATATCTAGAATATCTTTTTTCATACTTCTGTTATCCATGCAACTTTGTTGATTAAGTGTCACAGCAACAGTACAAGCTATTTTTTCTTAGATACCAATCAGGTCATCTATTTTGTTACATGGAATTATACCATTTATATTTATTATTACTGATATTTTGGATTAATTTCTTTTACAGTCCTAAAGAATATAAATTTTACCTATTTTTTAAACTTTAATTTTTTTATCTATTATTATATTTATCAGTGTGATACTGGACACACTGATGGAACTTTATGATAATAGAAATTAAAACTTAAGTAACAGCAAAAATCTACATGGCAAAAGTTTTAATGAAATAGGATGACAAGGAAGGTGAGAAAAGGACTTCAACTTGAAAAACTAAAAGGGGCATAGCTCTGAGAAAATCAGACTGGCCTATTCACAAAATAATGGTATCAGTGAGATGGCATCAGTGAGATTGGCTGAGTTGGTAGCTTTTCATTTGTTTGAAAGTATGGCATTTTTGAGACGTCATCATGCATTTAAAGATCTGGTCCTAGCGTCAGATGTGAGTCAGTGGCCATTTTTGTCCTTTGGGACATCATGACATCCACTACTGTTGCAGTGTACTTGGTCCTTTCAATAAGACCAGGGAAATAAAGGGAGAGTGCTTTTCATACACTGTTAACAAAGACAATAAGGAAAAACATCAGGTCTTCACCAACATTTTATGGATTAGGGGGAATTCCCACCCAACTCTTGCTCCCTATGATGCTTCAAATACATTTTATCATTGTGTGTGCTACCCAGTAATAATTTTAAACTGTTTTCCTTGTGAATTTACTTCTTTATTGCCTAACTGTTTCCTGCTTTCTTAATTATATTCTAATGTAGTATCTTAATTTATTGATGGTTGGTGGGGAGTAATGCAACATTGTTTATGTTTTTATTTTTAAAGCTGTTTTTGTTTTACTCTTGCAACTGAAGGTACAACTGTAGCCTATTGTCATTCTGCATACATTTTACTGGAAATCCAACTAGTAAGATGTTACCAAATATTTTATCTTTCTGTGGTACATTCTAGATGATTCCCTCAGTATAATTTGCCATTTTTAAAATCCTCTCTTTCATTGTATTCAGCACAGAAATTGCTCCCATTTACTGAGATTAAGAACTAAAGCACTGTTGTTCATTTCAAAGCTGTTTAAATTCATCTTTTCCCAAACATGTTCATTTAGTCAGATTGTTTGATAACATTGTTTTATCAAGAGTGAATTTACATTGACTTTTAAAAATTTTGGGTGTTTCGCAGGCCTGCTTTGAAGCCTTCTTTTTGATAGGTTGAAATTTGCTCCATCTGGTTTTCTGGTTCTTTTATGCAGAACTAAGTTTTATAATGGCATTTTGGCATTTATTTTCTGTGGTCAGAATTGCAATATAATTTTCAGTTTTGTTATTGTGTCTGTGAACCTAGCAATCGACCCTAGCAAAGCCCTTTAAATTGTAGCCCTAGGCTGCTTTTAAACAATGTTACTTTAAACTTACTTTTACAAATAGAGCAACCCTTCCCTAATTCTTGGCTTCAAGTAATAAACCTGGATCAGATCTATAATTTTGTGCAAAACACATTTTGCTCCTGTACCTTGAAGGGCCAAATGCCTCATTCTCAGTGTTTGATTCCAATCAGAGAATCCAAAAAGACTCTCCTTGAGCCCTTCTCAATGTTTTGCAGGTAGGTTCTGTTAACAGAGATACTTATTTTTTAATTTTTTTGTGTGTGTATACATATGCATGTAATTTTAAAGTTATACATATATTCATGTATATATATGCACGTACATGTGAATGTGTGTATTTTTTTAAAAACCATGTTTTAAAATATTCAATGTATTTGCAGTATTTTGCAAAGAAATAATTTATTTTAAATTATTTAATTTATTATAAATCAGTTAAAAGTTTGACAAATGAAAATAAAACTTACACTTATGCCTTAATCTTATGTTGTTATATTTCTGTTCCAATTTTTAAAAATACATTTTACAGACAAAGCTAAAGTTATGAACTTTATGACTCCAGGTTGAACCATGACTCCAGGCTGATTTATTTTCCTTCTTTTTAAGGAAATCTGCTATCATGGGTTTGGTGTGCTTCAGTCTATTCCAAATACATTTGCATTCATAATGAAATAAAATATCACTTGCTGTTTTTAAAAAATACTTAAATGATACTGCATCCTGTTGATTTATTTTTGTTTTTCACAGCTAATTTTATGTTTCTGGGCATCATTCTGATTTTTACTGGCATAAAATCTTTAATTTAAAAATTATTTTGTTCTATGTCAACAAAATACATTTTTCTTTTATCTTATGCTGTTTTTACCTTTATCTTATTAAAATACAACGATAATTAATGTCCTCATATATTTGTCACTTCACTAGGACATATCCCCTGAAATAAAATAATCTGCATTGTAAAGTATTCACACTTAGGGTTTCATGATTAACTGTGTTTTCTAAAAGGGTAATAAAATTTATGCTTCTATCAGTGGTAGGTGAATGTATCATATTCACAATGTTTTCTCTAATATAGTATCATCAGACCTTTAATATTTTATCAATTCTGTTATGAAAAACCTGCCCTCTTTAGTTTTCATTTTCCTAGCAATAATTGAAATTGGCAATTTTCAAGTGTTTGTTTGAATTCCCTCTTCAGTCAGTTAAAATTTTTTGTCCAAATTTCTGTCAGATGATTTGTTTTTCTTATGTGTATGTTTTTATATGTGTACATCTATCTATCTATCTAGAGAGACAAAAATGGTATCAAAGTAATTTTTTTAGTAAGTAGTATAAAGATTTTCTTAGTGAGATATGGGTCTAGACTAGAGAAACAATAAACTAGACATAAAGGAACCAGTAAGAAGATTATTTATTAATGTTGGCATAAAATAATAAAGTCATAAGCATGGATGGTGTAATGGAAAGTGGAGAAGGTTTAAGTTTCAACATAGTATAAGAATCATCAACTATGGAAAATGGACAGTAAGTATTTTTTTACTTTTAGGAATACATATTTGTAGTACATAAATATTACATTCACTATAGAGAATACATGTACATAACACATTTCAATTCTTTTCACTTCCTCTTTTCTTTTTTCAGCATCAGATTAATTTATCTTATAAGACCATCTGAAGTTAATTATCATCTATACAGACACAAAATTTGTGTTTTTGAAAACTTACACAGGTGGTTGACAATATGAGTAGTTGATTATTGACATTTTTTTAACTTTTTGAATTGCAAATTTGCAATGAAAATTTCATGTCTAAACTGGAATTGAAAGCTTAAAGAGAGACATTATTAAAATTTTGGATTAGAGTATACCCTCACTGTCCTGGTGGATTATGTAAAAAAGGACATGATGGTAATAAGAAAGAAAAAAAATGGAAATTTATAGGATGAAGATCTTAGAGAATGAGATGGAGATTAAAAACATCCAAATTTCAAATGTAAGAGGAAATAAGAAAATAAGGATAAACATAAGTTCAAGTGGCATATTTTGCTTATATTTATGTTGTCTATTACTTACTTTACCCTCTCTGTGCTTGCCTTTTGTTGTATTCTAGTTAAAAGACACTAATGAAGCTATAATTATTTCTACAATAAAACAAAACAAAATAAAATATAGAGTATTGTGTCTGGACATACTGCTTATTTGACAAAAGTTAGTTGCATGGAGATGGAATATAATGAAAAATAGAAATGAAGAAAAAGGAGGGTTTAATTTTGGTACTTTTATTTAATTTTTGTAGTTATATGGCACTTTTGTTCTGGCTTGAGTCTAGATGTCCCCCCAAAGCCTCATGAATTCATATGTGGAGCTTTTTTAGAGATGGCTAGATCTAGAGTGTGTGATTGACTCATGGTGCAATGCTAAGATTAAGGGTGGGTGATTACTAAATCAGTCTGCTGACTGGTTTGGCACCACCCTAATTCCAGTAACCTATATGCAATATAAGTAAGGGACTTGTCTTGTCTCATGCTTGCTTGTTTTGCTGCCTTCTATACCTCATGAACTGTTTCTCCTCTGCAATGACTATTTGCCATGCCACTCTATGTTGGAGCCAGCTGATTATGGACTGGCATCTCTGCAAACTGTGAGCTAAATGAACCTGTTCTCCCTTAACTTGTGGGTGTTGGGTATTTTGTCTCTGCAATGAGAAAATAAACTACATAACCTTGCTTCAGAAAGAACAGAGTCTAATATTAACATAGCAAAGAGGATGAAGAAAGAGGAACAATAATTTAAGAGGCTATAATTACTTGTACATCATATAGCAAATGAAATTTATGATTTTAATAAGGATAGTTTATAAAATAGGAATATATTTGTTACAATTTTAGTGTATTTTTATTTAAGTACAATATTACCACCATAAATAAGAAAAACTACATTAAGAGCTAAGAGATTTTGATTTTGTTTTGGAGTTTATCACAACCCACAATTAATTAATTAATTTCATTTTAAAGAGAGAAAAGTAAACAAAAATAAAAATGATATAGAGTTTCAAAATAAGATAATATGAAATTAACAATAGCTAACATATTGTGTATTGTCTTCAAAGTAGTTGTTCAGATTACAAGACATAAGTATGCAAAATTAATCAATCAGTATAAGCACAAACTGACCTTCACAACAAACTAAAAGAAATTAGTAGTATAATTATTGTAGCTATAACATATATTTTTTCTTGACCTTCTTTCATTTCTCCTTTCTCACATCTCTGTTGTTCTTTCCTTGTGAGCTGTTTCATTCCATTTCTCAATAAATGTATTTTATTTAATCTTTTAGTTTTTTACACTAGGGAGACAATATGACGCTTACATATGTGAACTTGATTTATTTCATTTATTAGTGTGGTCTCTAGTTGCATCCATTTACCTATAAAAGCCTTGAGTTTATCCTTCTTTATAGCTGAATAGTATATCATTGTAAAATGACATCATTTTTATTCATTCTGCAGTTAATGGGCATTTGGGTCATTTCCAAGATATAACTACCACAAATTGTGCTTCTATAAACATGGGGGCACATATTTTCTGTGGTATAATGTTTTTAATTTTTGTGATAAAATATCCAGAAAGAGAATACCTGTATCGAATGGGATCTCTAATCCTAGGTTTTTGAGGAATCTCCCCATTGATTTCCACAGTGAGTACCAGTCTACATTCCCACCAACAATGGAGAAGGGTTCCTTTTTCTCTGTATTGTTATTGGTAGACTTCCTAGTGGTGACCATTCTTTCTGGAATGAGATGGATTCTCAGTGTTGTTTTAATTTGCATCTCTCAAATGATCAATGATGGTGAACATTTTTTTGTATATTTATTTGCCATTTGTATTAGCCCGTTTTTGAATTGGGTCTTTGAATTTGGGGAACCTGATTATTTTCAATTCTTTGTATGTTTTAGATAGAAGCCCTTTGTCTGAGGGACAGTTGGCTAAAATTTTTCCCACTCTGTGGGTTTTCTTTTCACTTTATTGGTAATGTCTTTTGATGTACAAAAATTTTTTAATAAGATGAGATACCAGTTGTTGATTCTTTGAAGCACTTCCTGTGCATTTTTGTTTTTGTTCACGAACTCTCTCCTCACCCATATTTCTTCTAGATTTTTATTTACTTTCTCTTCCAGTAGATTCAGTATTTCTGTTTGAATGTTTAGATCTCTGATTCATTTTGACTTTAGTTTAGTGGTTGGTATTAGACATGGGTCTAGTTTTAGTCTTCAGTGTTCAGAAAGCTAGTTTTACAGCGCCAATTGTTAAAACAGCTATTTTTCTTCCAGAGGACATGCTTGATCTTTGTCAAAAATAAAGTGGTTGAGTATGTTTGGAGTTGTGTCCACATCTAATTTGTTTTATTGATACTCAGGTTTGTTTGTTTGCTTTGCAAGTACTATGCTGATTTTACCACAGAAGCTTTGCAGTGTAGTTTCAAATCAGTGACTGTGTTGTCTCCAGCCTTGTCTTTGTTTCACAAGACTGCCTTTTCTATTCCATTTTCAAATGAATTTTAGAAATGTCTTCTCTAGATTATGAGGTATGTTAATGGTATTTTGATTGGAATTGCATTAAATCTGTATAACAGTGTGGCCATTTTTGCAATGTTGGTACTTCCTATCCATGAGCAAAGGATATCTTTCCATTTTCTGATATGTTCTTGTATTTCTTTTCTCAGAGTGCTGTAATTTTCAACGTATTTATTTTTATTTCCTTTTTTATGTTGATTTCTAAGCATTTCATTATTTTAAATGTTATAATTGAAAGGCTTTTTCCCTAGAATAAGTTATCCAATATTACAGTGGTGTGAGGCAGGATCAAGGATCCCTCCTTCCCTATGACAACTTCCTTTTTCCTTTCCCAGTGGCACAAGAAAAGTCCAACCAGCTCCTTGCACATCACCAATGCCTGCCCTAAGCACCGCCCCCTGTCAGAGGTTATATCTATACCCTATGCCCCACTTTCTGGTCAGAGAAAACCAGGCTGGCTATAGCCATGGGCTTCTCTCCACATCCTCAGAATAAAGGCTACTTTTTACTTATATTTTTTCTCTTATTGTGCCAAACACTTAACAATAATAAAGTGTGTGGTTTCCCTAATTTCTGAGAGTTTGTTTTTTGTGTACAGGAATGCTATTGATTTTTGAGTGTCAACATTATATCCAGGTGTGCTACTGAATTTGTTTATTAAATCTAGAAGTTTTTTGGTCAAGTTTTTGTGGTTTTCTATGTAGAATATCATGTCATCTGTGGATAATAGTAATTTAATTTCTTCCTTTTTATCCTTATGCCTTTATTTCTCTCTCTTGTCTAATTGCTCTGGCTAGTGTTTCCAGAACTATAATGAATAGGAATGGTGACAATGGATATCCTTACCTTGTTCCCAATATTAGACTGAAAACTTTATGTTTTTGTCCATTCAGTATGATGTTGGCTGTTGGTTTGTCATAGATGGCTTTTTATCAGGTTGAGGTAAATACTATGTATTCCAATTTTCTGTAGGGTTTTTATCAAGAATGAGTGTTGGGCTTTATCAAAAGCTTTTCTGCATCTATTGAGATGATTGTGTGATTTTTGTCTTTCATTCTGTTGAACTGGTGTATTATGTTTATTAATTTGCATACATTGAACTGTTCTTGCATTCCTGGGATGAATCCCATTTAGTCATGATAAATAATCTTCTTGATGATTTGCTACATTGTTTGCTAGTATTTTTATGAGGATTTTTGCTTCAATGTTTATTAAGGAAATTGCCCTGTAGTTCTCTTTTTTTGGTTGGATCTCTCTTTGGTTTTGGTATCAGAGTAATACTTGCCTCCAGGAATGTGTGAAGGAAAATTGCTTCCCTTTCAATTTCATTAAAGAGACAAACTACATTTTAGAATGTCAATTAGTATTTCTGCTGTTAGATTTCTTGTTTATGAAATAAATATAATTTTGAATAGAAATATAAATTTTAAAGTGTCCATATTGCTATAAAATTATATGACTCTAAATGGATAAATGGACAGTGTTAGAGTCTAACTGCAATTATGATCTCCTAAACTTTTCTTTTTTAAGTAGTATATCTAAGTTACATTCTCAGCTTGATTTGGTGATATGAACTTGTGGAGAAACTGAAGTTTTACCACATATTCCATGTATTAGTTCAATTGTCTACATATATTTTCCTTTCCTGGTACTTCTTTACTTTTTAGCTTCCCTTTGAAGCAATGCTTCTTAGAAGATTTATTTCAATTATCTCCAATGTTTCTAATTCTCCACTTCTCATTCTCTCTAGTCTCATTCCTATAAAACTGTCAGTGTCCCCAGATCTCTAAAATTACTGTTATTAGGGTAACCAATTATTTCCATATTACTAAATGTGGTGGTGAACTTCTAAGTCTTATTTTACATGAGCTACCACAAAGAGCACTCTATAATAATGCATACTCACCTGGTTTTCAGTTCTCAATAGTTATGAATTTTCCTATCTAACATACTGATCTTTCACTTTCACTTGGAGAAAACATACTGATCTTTCACTTTCACTTGGAGAAAGCTTAAAAGCTCTCCTTACATAAATAACCTCCCCCATTATGTTTCTGACCTAATCTTTTGCTACTTTACTACAGGTCAGTTTGCTGTAGCCACAATGGGCCTCTTGATTTTATTCCAACAAGGTAGCACACTCTAGCCTTTGAAACTTTGCCATAGTCATTTCTTACTTTAAAATACTTTCTCTGCAATAGCCTCATAGCTGACATTTATCTCTTTTAATATCACTTTCACAATGAAGTCTACCATACTTCTCTTTAAAATTGTAGTGTACTTTTCAATCTTGGCATTCCTGATGCTTCCTCATTTGTTTTGCTCTTTCTTTAGTACATAACAGTTATACTGCATTATAATTTATTTTATTGTTTGCACACTATTACCTATTATATTTCTTGTCTGTTTTCTGTTTCTAGAATGTAAGCACTTGATACAAGAAAGGAGTGCATATTGAACAAATGATACATAAGATGATATGATGGTTTCTAATGTCTAAATTTAAGATCTGACAGATAAAATGGAACTTTCCTAAAGATCTTCAGATGAGAAATTTTTCTCAAAAATTATCTGAAATTTATTAGTCATGATACTATACACATTTTCATTTATAATAATCATTTTGTTTACATATAAGTATGCACTATACTTCCAGTATTCTAATTGTCTATATCTTTGAATTTTCTTTAATATTGTTTAGTAGATTTCAAGTTATTTAATTTATAATTTTAAGGCATAAAATATAAAAATATCAACACTTAAAATGACTTAAAGACTTTAAAAGGCATTTCTTTTAGAAGAAAATTAAGGAATTAGTGCACTAAAAATACTTAAATTTTACTTTATGGTGTTAAATTTGAGAAAACAATATTGGAAAGTTTAAATGTGGGTGCTCTTAAATTAAAGATTCCCTATGCTTTTGTGAATTCACATATATACATGCATGTGTATACATATATATGAGTGTGGAGAGTAGATACTATGTTGGCTAAGAACAAAAACAAAATTTAAAGGCAAAAAAGGAAAAGGAAGAGAATGAAATGAAGACTGAAATCTAGATTTGAAAGAAAGACATAGCACCTAAACCAGAGAAACAATCCAGGGTGAAATAAGACCAGAAGCACACTGTGATTCTGTAGATTCAATACAAGCCAAAAACAAGAAGTTTGAAAGTGAATTGTGAGAGTTGGCACCACAGTTATCATTTTCTAACATGGATATGATAATATATGCACTATATATGTAATCCCAGGGAATGAAATGTACTTATGACTATCCTCAGAAACTTTTAGAGTCTTAATTGCTTGAGTCATTTAACTTCTCTCTTTTAAAAATTTTGACATTAGTGCAGATGGCATTTATCAAGAAACAATAGATGATAAAGTCAATACTCAAATCTTTTCAAGTAGATAATCAACCACCTAATTTTGAAAGATGGTAGTTCTATTAATTTATTTGGTAAAAGCTTGAGTTCAATTCCTTTTAAATCTTTTAAATTTTATTTTAAAGAGGATAAAACATAGGTTAGTAAAACAATAAAACCAATTTAAAAAGCAGTGTAAGTGATATAGGACTTCAAAACATTACAAAATCAACAATAGTTATCAAAATATCTTTTGTTGCCCTCAAAACAGCTGCAGATAGCTTTGCACATAGTAAAAATCAAACAGAACAGAATAGAATAGAAACAAAACAATTAATTCAATAAAAAATTTCAAAACAAGCCAATAGTAAATCCAAAATTGCTACCATACTATATCTTGCTATCTTTGAAATAGTGGCTCAAGTCATTGGATATAACAAAGTCTTTCAAATTTAACATCTAAGTACAGCCACCAACCTACATAAAAAAATCAACACTCAAAAATCAATAGCATTCCTGTAAACAAATAACAAACTCACTGAGGGAGAAATTAGGGAAACACCTTTCTTAATAGCACACACAAAAAAAGAAATGCAATAGAGGAAGTAAGTGAGCTCTACATTGAAAACTACAGTGTACTGAAAAGAAATCAAAGAGGATCAGAAAATGCAAATATACTTCTTGCTTTTGAGTAGGAAGAACCAACATAGTAAAACTGGTTTACTCGCAAAATTATACAGATTTAATGCAATCCCAGTCAAAATTTACATATTGCAAATCCCTAAAAGTCACTTGGAATCAGAAGAGACATAGTGTGTCTTGGTTACTTTTCTCTCATTGTTGAGACAAAATTCCTGACACCCAAAATTAGGGAAAGGAAGGTTTATTTCTTACAATTTTGGAGGTTTCAGTCCATATTGAGTTGGCTCCAAGCAGCAGGGTGGTGTGGCAGGGCCACGGTTCATGGGTGCCACAAACAGCAAGCTTGAACAGCAAAAAAGAGAGAAAAACACACCTTATTCCCTCTATTACACTGTGTACTGGCTCCACCTTTTAGAGGGTGTAGCAGTCATAGCACCAATCCAAGCCCTAGACAATGAGTCAATCACAAATGCTAGATTAGGCTAGGTCCATGATTGAATGAGGCTCATTGGTTGGGTGGGTATCTGAACATAAACCATAACATCTAGTATGGCAAAAACAATTTGAGGCAGCAAAGGCAAGGCAGGGGACATCACAATCTCTGACTTGAAATTATACTACAGAGGCATTGTGATTATAAAAACATGGTACTGGGAAAACAAAACAAAACAACATAAGGGTCAAAGGAACAGACTAGAAATAACTCCAAGGACACTCTGCTGCTTTACCTTTGACAAAAGGACCAAACCTATTTACTGGAAGAAACATAGTCTCTGTAATAAATGGTGCTGAAAAGACTTACTTTCCACTTACTAAAGCTTAACACTGGGTCCATGTCTAAACTAGAATCAAAATGAATCAAAACATTAAAGTAGAAACACTAAATCTACTGGGTGAGAGACTGGATAGGACTCTTGAAGACAGAGGTTTAGACAAAGATTCCATGAACAAAACTCCAGTTGCATGGGAAATAATACAAAGAATTGACAAGTGGGATTTCATCTTATTAAAATACCATTGTACAGCAAAAGAAATCACCAAAAGAGTGAAAAGACAATATAAAGAGTAGTAAAAAACTTTTTGTCAACTGCTCCTCAAAGGACTACTATCTAGAACATTTTAACAAATGAAAAAAAATCAGACACCCCAAATTTAAAGACCAAATCCAAAAATAGGCATCTGAAATGAAGAGACACTTCTCAAAAGAAAAAATTTGGGAAACAAATTTGGGACATCACTCCTGGTACTTGGGTACCTGCCCAGCCCCCTAGGTCACTGGACTAGCCTGCAGAGGTTTTTGCAGGCTTGAGTGGACCAAGCCCAGTGACCTTTATTCAACCAGGGCATCAGGCCTGCATTGCCGAGAGAGGGGAGGGCACCAGGCCCCCACCACAGAAAGAGGAGAGTTAGGCCTGCAAGGAGGGAGGGTCCAGGTCTGTGCCTCAAGGGGAATTCCAGCTTCCCCTTACTGGCCTGGGGAAATTATGGCCCCTTGAGTCCCTGGAGGAGCCGGAGGGCACAGGAGGTGATTTCCAACACACCCAGGGAAACTTTTGGAACATCACTCAAAACATGGAAATATAAGAAAATGACAAAATGAAAGACCAAAGTGCAATCTCAAACCTCTAGCCCATCCTAAGAAAGCCTGGGAGCCATGTACATACAAGAAAATACTAGTCATACACCTGAAATACCTGAAATGATGTCAACTGAAATAAAGAAGCAAGCACAGGAAGCTATGAAGGAACTCAAATCAGAAGTAATCTCCCAGGTAAAAGAATAAATGATAAAACTAGTGAAAGAAATAGTGAATGCATCTAAAGAAGACACACCTAAAAAGTTAGAGAAACAAAGCAAACAGATAGAATCCCTGAATGAACAGTATAAAAAACAAACAGAATACATGAAGCTGATTTTAAAAGATATACAGGAAATCAAAAATTCTATTGAAAGTTACCAAAACCACCTCAACAAAAGTGAAGATAGAATTTTAGACCTGGAAGATAAGATTGCACCTAGTGAACAGGAAAGGAAAGATCTTTTAAAAATAACAAGGAATCAGGAAATAACAATTCAACAGTTGCAAGATGATGTAAAGAAAAACAACATAAGATTAATAGGGATAAATGAAAAAGAAGGGGACAACACAAATGATATCAAGAGGCTATTTACAGAAGTAATAGCTGAAAACTTCCCAAACATGAGAAAATGACATACAGATTAATGAAGCATATAGAACTCCAAACAGCCATAACCAAAATAAAACTACACCCAGACATATAATAATCACGATCCCAGAAATCCAACATAAGAACAGAATATTAAAAGCTGTTAGAGACAAAAGACAGATCACCTACAAGGGAAAACTTATCAGAATTACAGCAGACTTCTCAACATGAACAATGAAGTCAAGAAGAGCATGGAGTGAAGTATTTTGGATCCTAAAGGAAAATGACTTTCAACCAAGACAGATGTACCCTGAAAAACTGTCCTTCAAAATGGATGGAGAAACAAGATACTTCCATGACAAAGAACAGCTGAGAAATTTCATGACCACCAAACCAACTCTGCAAAGAATACTGAAAGACATTCTAGATACACATAGGAAAAAAACCACTAAGCAAGAGAGACAACCAAACAGAATGGAAAGGTAAAAATATGACAGCAGAAAGATAACATGTCAACAATAAAATGATATAATAACAGTTATAACCATTAATGTAAATGGCCTCAATGCACCTATTAAAAGACACAGACTGACAGAATGGATCAAGAAACAATATCCAATCATATGCTGTCTGCAAGAAACCCATCTAACCGAAATGGAAATTCATAGACTGAAAATACAAGGATGGAAAACAATACTTCTCACAAAAGAAACTCAAAAAAAAGTGGGAGTAGCTATTCTGTTTGCAGACAATGTGAACATCAAACCAAGAATGGTCTGAAAGGATAAAGAAGGTCATTACATACTAGTTAGGGGAAAACTTTAAGAGGAAGAGATAACAATCTTAAATATATATGCACCAAATTGCAGAGCACCCAGCTATACAAAGCAAGCATTAACAGAAATGAAAAATCAAATAAGCAATAACACAATTATAACAGGAGACCTTAACATGCCATTGACACAAAGGGACAGATCAACTAGACAGAAAATCAGCAAAGAAATAACAGAACTGAATCACACCTGTGAACAAATGGACTTGATAGACGTATACAGAGTGTTCCATCCAACAACATCAGAATATATATTCTTCTCAGCAGTACATGTGACATTTTCTAAAATAGACCATATACTAACCCACAGAACATATTTAAGTAAATGCAAAAGAATTGAAAGTATCCCATGCATGTTATCAGAACATAGCACCATGAAACTAGAAATTAATGAAAAAAGAAACTGCAAAAACCCTTTAAACACATGGAATTTGAATAATAAACTCTTGAGCAATCAGTGAGTCACAGAGGGAATTAAAGAAGAAATTAATATCTACAAGCAAATGAAAATACAAATACAACTTACTGCAATCTGTGGAATGCAATGAAAGCAGTCCTCAGAAGAAAATTTATTGCACTGAGCTTTAGGAAAACAGAACAAACATAAATAAACAACCTGATGCTACACCTCAAACATCTCAAACAAAAGAAGAGTAAGCCAAGACCAAATCCAAAAGAAGGGAGGAAATTATAATGATCAGAGCAGAAATTAATGAAATAGAGACTAAGAAAACAATTCAAAGAATCAATGAATCAAAGAGTTGGTTCTATGAAAGAATAAATAAATTAATAAGCCCCTAGACAACCTTATTAAAAAAAAGAAAAGACTCAAATTCATGCAATATGGAATGAAAAAGGTGAAATCACTACCTACTCTTTGGAAATACAGAACATCATCACCTATTTCAACAACCTCTATTCTCATAGGCTTGAGAGCACAGAAGAAATGGACAGATTCCTAGAAACATATGAACCACCAAATCTGGGTCAAGAAGATGTAAAACTGCTGAATAACCCAATTTCTATCAATGAAATTGAAAATGTAATTAAGTCCTTCCAACAAAGAAAAGCCCAGGCCCAGACAGATTCACTGCAGAATTCTACACGAAATACAAAGAAGACCTAATGCCAACACTCTTCAAACTGTTCAATAAAATTGAAAGGGAAGCAATTCTCCCTAAGTCATTCCTGGAAGCAAATATTACTCTAGTACCAAAAACCTGAGAAAGACCCAATTGAAAAAAAGAACTACAGGCCAATCTCCCTAATGAACATATATGCAAAGAGTCTCAATAAAATATTGGCAAACAGGATGCAGGAAATCATCAAGAAGATTATACACCATGACCAACTGGGATTCATCCCAGGCATGTAAGGATGGTTCAACATATGTAAATCAATAAATGTAATCCACCATATCAATACAGCCAAAATTAAGAATCACATGATCCTTTCTATAGATGCAGAAAAAGCTTTTGATAAGATCCAACACCCATTCATGATAAAAACCTTACAGAGAATTGGATAGATGGTCTTCACCTCAGTATTATAAAGGCCATCTATGACAAACCAAGAGCCAGTGTCATATTAAATGGCCAAAAACTGAAATCCTTTAACTTAAAATCAGGCACAAAACAAGGATATTCCTTATCACCACTCCTATTCAACATAGTACTGGAAATACTAGCCAGAGCAATTAGACAATAGAGAGAAATAAAAGGAGTAAAGATAGGAAAAGAGGAAGTTAAACTATCATTATTTGCAGATTACATGATACCCTATATAGAAGACCCCCAAAACTCCATTGAAAGACTCCTAGATATAATAAATAAATTCAGCAATGTAGCAGGATACAAAGCCAATACTCAAAAATCAATAGCATTCCTATACACTAACAACAAAATCACTGAGAAAGAAATAAGAGAAGACATAACCTTCACACTAGCATCCAAAAAAATGAAATACTTAGGAATTAATTTAATGAAAGAAGTAAAACAACTATACAGGGAAAATTATAATACCCTGAAAAATAAATCAAAGAGGACCTCAGAAAATGGAAAGATATCTCTTGTTCATGGATAGGAGGAATAAATATTGTGAAAATGGCCATTCTCCCAAAATTGCTTTATACAGATTCAATGCCATCCCAATGAAAATACCACTAACATACCTCATAGATCTAGAGAAATCACTCCTAAAATTCATCTGGAACCAGAAAAGACCTAGAATAGCAAAGGCAATTCTAAGCAGCAAAGGCAATGCAGGAGGCATCACAATCCCTGACTTCAAGTTATACTACAAAGCTACTGTAATAAAATCAACATGGTACTGGAATCAAAACAAATCTGAAGATCAATGGAATAGACTAGAAGATACAACCACACTTAACCACCTTATCTTTGATAAAGGGGCCAAATATGTTCACTGGAAGAACGATAGTCTCTTTAATAAATGGTGCTGGAAAAACTGGCTATCCATATGCCGAAAACTAAAACTAGACCCATGCCTGTCACCATGTACTAAACTAAAATCTAAATAGATCAAAGATCTAAATATTAAAACAGAAACGCTAAATCTGTTGGAAGACAAAGTAGGTAAAAAATCTTGAAGACATAGGGGTAGGTAGAGAATTCATGAACAAACTTCATGGAAATGATTTCCAGAATCAATAACTGGGATCACATCTTATTAAAGAGTTTCTGCATGTTGAAAGAAATCTCCAGCACAGTGAAAAGAAAACCCACAAACTGGGAAAAAAATCTTAATGAACTGTCCCTCAGACAAAGACTTCTGTCTAGAACTTATAAAGAATTTTTAAAAAATCAGACCCCCGAAATTCAAAGACCCAATCCAAAAATGGGCATCTGAGATGAACACACAGTTCTCAGATGAAGAAATACAAATGGCAAATAAATACATGAAAAAATGTTCTGCATCATTGGTCATTAGAGAAATGCAAGTTAAAACCACACTGAGATTCCATCTCACTCCAGAAAGAATGGCCAGGATCAACAAAAATACTAACAACAAACGCTGTGGGGAAAAAGGAACTCTTCTGCACTGTTGGTGGGAGTGTAGACTGGTTTTGTGCAACCACTGTGGAGGTCAGTCTGGAGATTCCTCAAAAAGCTGGGATTGAAAGTCCCATTTGACCCAGCTATTCCACTTCTGGGCATATTCCCAGAAGAACTGAAAACCTCATGCCACAGTGATATATGTGCACCCATGTTTCTACTGGCACAATTTGTAATAGTCAGATCTTGGAAACAACCTTAGTGCCCATCAACTGAGGAATGGATAAAGAATTGTGGTACTTTTATACAATGGAGTACTACTCAGCTATAAAGAATGGTCACATTGAGATATTTATAAATAAATGGATGCAACTTGAGACCATAATCATAAGTGAAATAAATCAAATTCACATATATAAATACTGTATAGTCTCCCTAGTGTAATAAATGGTAAAAGTACATAAGATTCTATGGTAATCATGGTTCCCCGTTATATTGCTTCAAAGTCTTATAATATTTTCATTCATTGGTTGGAATGGTTTTATTCTGTTTTGTTTGACCTTATTATATGTGATGGTATGAACAGCTACTGTGAACAAAACAATACATTATGGAAGCCATTGCTGATTTAATATCATTTTGCTTTGAAGTCCTACCATGCTTTTGTTCTATTTCCATTGCTTCTATCATGTTGTGCTGTATTGGATTTTAATATGTGTGATAGTATAAACAATTTTTTATGGAAAATAATATATTATAGTAGCCATTGTTAATTTCTGTTATTTGGTTCAGAATGCCTTGTAATACTTTCATTCTCTTGAATTGTTTTATTCTATTTTGTTATGTTTGATATTATTGTATGTGAAACTGTGCTCAACTATTTCAAAGAAAGAGACATTATGGTAGCTACTGTTGATATGCAGTTGTCTTGTTGTGAAGTTCTGTGATGCTTGCATTGTTCTGTTCTCATCTGCTTTATTCTGTCCTCTTTTGTTTTAATCTCTTTAAAATAAAAAAATACATATGGCAAATAAATATATGAAAAAATGTGCAGCATCTCTGATATTTTGAAAAATGCAAGTAAAATAATACTAAGAGTCCATCTCATTCCAGAAGAAATAGTTATTATGAAGAAATCAACTAGGGCCAGGGATTTAGCTCAGTGGCATAAGCACCTGCCTGGCAAGCATGAGGTCATGAGTTCAATCCTTGGTACTGCAAAAAGAAAAAAAATACTAATTAAAAAAAGAAATCAACTAATAACAAATGCTGGTGGGGCTGTATAATAAAAGGAGCACTTCTTTACTGTTGGTGGGAATGTAGACTGGTGCAGCCACTGTGAAAATCAATGTAGAGATTCTTCAAAAAACTAGGACTAGCAATTCCAATAAACCCAGCTATGCCTCTTCTTGGTATCTTCCCAAAAGATTTAAATGTGCATTCATGTTTATAGCAACACAGTTTGTAATAGCTAAATCTTGGAAACAACCCAAATGCTCATCAACTGAATGGATAAAAGGATGTATTTTTTTAATACAATGGGGTACTACTCAGTCATAAGGAATGATAAATGAGACAATTATAGTTAAGTGGATGAACCTTGAGAGCATACTCTCAAGTAAAATGAATCAGACCTGCATGTAAATATGGCCTTGTCTTTGTCATGAGAAACTGAAACTGCAAATAAGATCCAAAATATATAGTATATATTATGAAATAGGAAGAAATCGTTCAAAAGAAAAGAGGCACTGGGTGAGGGAGAAAGAAAGGAATGAGAAAGAAAGGATAGAAGGGAAGAGATATTGAATAAAGGGTACAGGAATGGAAAAAAAGAACTGAGATGCTACATTTGCAAGTACAAATTCCCTATAATGAATGTGAACTCGATGCATATCTATATTGCACCAATAAACTTAATAAAAATAAAACTTTATGTAACATGTGTTTATTTGCTAGAACTTCCATAATAGAGTAATTTAGGCCAGGTGGCTTAAAGAATGAATTTTTTTCACTGCTCTAGAACCTAGAATTCTGAAATCAAGGTACTTTTCAGAGTTACTTCCTTATGAGTCTTCTCAAATTCATAAGGCTTGTAGAGCACTGTCTTCAGTAGATGTGATCTCATTGTCTTTCTTGTGTCCCTGTACAAATCTACATCTTACTTTTTTTCTTTAAAATACCATCTGTATTGGAGTAGAGCACATTCTGGTCGCATTACTAAATGCATCTTTAAAGATTTGATCACTGCATAAAGTCATTCTGCTTTACTAGGTGCTAGAACTACAACATATGAATTTTGTGGTGAAGGAACACAATATATCAGTCCATAAAACAAGCAGTAAAATAGTCCATATAGCAGATAGATTTTATACCTTGTTTCAGTTTATCTCGAAGTTTCTTTGCTAAGACCAAACTGAAGTCTATGATTGAGTTGTTAACTTTTGAGATTAAAAAAACTTCATAGACTTTTATAGATGGTGCTATCACAGAAAGTGCACATAAGGGCTGGGGGTTTAGCTCAGCAGTGTTAAGTGCCCACTTGGCAAATGCCAGGTTGTGAGTTCGAAAAAAAAACCCAAAAAAGTACACATGATCAGAAATATTTGAGTAGGATAAAGATATCCATCCATAATTGTAACAAATACAGAAGATAAACATAAGTTGTCCTTACCCTCTCCTTAATTCTGATCAAGGTGTTTGAAGCCATGAAAAGAGATGGTGTTAGGTTAAAACTGTAAGATTTAGATACATTTACCCTCTTGTGGAGTCATGGAGACAAAATTGCTTTATATCATTTTAAAAATAGGGTTTCTTCCTCTTAAAATGCCTTAAGTCCTCAACCAGATTATTATGACAGACCACAGGACAACTATGGTAGACTCATGGCTCCAGCAATAGCAATAGCAAATAACTGCAATGTTGTGATAGAGGTAGACAAATATGACAAAGAGAAATATTTAGGCTGTTGGATGGGGAGACTCTCATGGAATAAAATGGAAAAAGCCTGAAATTTAGGTGAGTATAAGAGATAGGACCCCAGTGAAGTTTAGAGCCTACTAATAAGCATGGCATGTAGTTAATTTGATCAATTATATAAATTAAACATCATTTATATCCACCAATTGGTGAATTTGTGGTCATTTGGATCACATTTATTAGTAATTTTCTCCCTATGTCATTTTTATCCCTTTTTCCCCTCACAATGACTATCAGTTGGATGATCTGTGATCTACAAATTCTATGGCACTACCAACACTTAGACAATGCCTTTGAGTACTTCATTGACTTAGCCAAAGTTTTTCTATTTTTTTCAGTCTTTGATAACATAATAATAAATTGAAATTTGACCACACTCTAAGCTTTGTGCTTCTTAGGTATTTCTCTTTTAAAATCTACTTACCTCTATTTTATTTCTCCTCTGGCTTTCCTCTTAGAGGTTGTAGGATTTACTGATTATTCAGTAGTTAGGACTGTGAAGAGAGTGGGGTGTAGAAGTGTGATGGAAGAAATAAAGATAGAAAGGGGACAAAGAAAATTGTAATATTGAAATTTCAGTTTTAAAGAAAAGCTGTAGCTTTAATACACAATAGTTATTCATTTTTTTTCCTTCCAGGAATAATTTTTAAAAAACTTAAGAAAATAAAACTATAAACTCAGACTAAACTAAGCCATGGGTCTGTTTTACTTACAAATTTCACCTACACACTATAATACTTGGGAAGATCATTGTCAGAATAACACGTCTTAGCTTCAAACACATGTTAATGGTTTGTATTTTAGAATAGCCTACAAAATGGGCAAAACAAAACAGAATACAGAATATATATATACTAGATAACTCATTTTAAGAACATTCCCAAATCCACATAAATATATTCAGCTCAAGGCCACAAGATACCTCTCTCCCATTTGATGGTCCACATTCTATTTATTTTGAGTGTGTACTTTTAAAATATGGCCTAATAAGGCCTCTTTATGCCTCTTATTGATGTGTACTGAAACATATTTATCTGTGATAAAGTCAGTGTTTTTCTTACCCTGTGAATGGAGTGAATCAAGGTTCATGTTCTCCACTTTGCAGATCACCTTGGACCACATCCAGTAACAATCTCACTAGCTCCTTTTGGCTTATATTTGATCTTTTCATTTCCAATCATCCCTGCTTTCCTTTGTGTGTACAGATTTAGTATTGACTCACTATCTCTGAAATAAATTTCCCCTTGCTTCACAAATTGTAGAAGGTAGGCCACTAACCAATATTTGGTAAATGTATCAATGCAGGTTTAATGTATCAATTCAATACTTTATAACTCTGAAGATTTTATATCTATATATCTGTATCTATATCTATATGATTTTAAGAGTAACATAATTCAACCAGCCATCTAATTTTATGGACAATAAAATAATAAGATAATGTTTTCAAAATGTATTAAAAATTCAGACATGAATATTTTTGCCTTGGGTATCATACTTGCCTCTGTTCATTGACTTTATGTTAAAAATAGGAATGCACCAAGTTTTAATTGCAGAACTCCCATAGTTCACTAGCAATATCAAAAATGTGCCCTGTTTTTCACCAGTTTCTACTCTTCTCAAAACTTTGAAGCAGCCATCGCCTCACTCATCCTCAGTGGATGATGTCAATGTGGACTTTCCTGCTTTCAAAAGTCTCTACTTCTTTCACCTTCCTATCACCAAACTTTTACTCCTCCCTTCTTATCATGGGGAGAGAAGAATCTTTTTTTCTATATTGTATTAATGCCTATGCCTGGGCCCTTGATTTCATCTTTTTCAACATCTTCCAGGCCTGTGTTCTTCTTTTCTTTTTTTTAAACATTTTAAAAATTTTATTTAAAGAGAAGAAAAAAAGAAAAAAAAACAAAAAAAGGGTAGCAATAATACAGAATTCTAAAAGAAAGAAAGAAAGAAAAAGGAGAATGAGAAAAAGCCCCATTAAGAAATCAGTAATTTTTAAATTATGTATTGTCATCTTGGATGTAGTTGTTCAAGTTACAAAGTTAAAGGGTACATAGTAAATATTCAAACAGTCAGACTACAAACACTTTTGCTCAAAGATCCAACAAAGATTCAGCAATATGGTCATCAATTTTACACACTCAAACATACATGCAGTTATACCCCTTAGAGTACTTTCTTTTCCTCTCTTTTTTACAATAGCAATTACACATTTTGGTTTTATTACTCTTGGAGTTCTTATTTACTTTTCACAGTAGAGACACAATATGATATTTATAAATATGATTCTTATTTATTTTACTAATGAGGATAGTCTCAAGCTGTATCCATTTGCTTATGAAGGCTTCAAGGTCATTCTTTTTTATGGCTGAGTAATATTGCACTGTATAAAAATGCCACATCATTTTCATCCACTCTGCAGTTGATAGGCATCTTGGTTATTTCCAGGATTTAGCTATCACAAATTGTGCAGCTATGAACATGGGTGCACATATATCACTGTGATATGAACTTTTTAGTTCTTTGGGGAAAATACCCAGGAGGGAGATAGCTGGATTGAATGGGGCTTCCAATCCTAGTCTTCTGAGAATTCTCCACATGGATTTCCATAATGGTGCACCAGTCTACATTCCCAACAACAGTGGAGCAGTGTTCCTTTTTCCCCCCAGCCTCGCCAACATTTGTTATCAGTTGATTTCTTGATGGCAGCTATTCTTTCTGGAGTAAGGTAGAAACTCAATGCTGTTTTAATTAGCATTTCTTGAATGACCAGTGATGGTGCACATTTCTTCATGTCTTTATTTGCCATTTGCATATCTTTCTCTGAGAACTGTGTGTTCATCTCAAATGCCCATTTTTGGAGCGGCATTTGAATTTGGGAGGCTTGATGTTTTTCAATTCTTTATATATTCTGGACACAAGTCCTTTGTCTGAGGGGGGTGCTGGTTAAAAATTTTCCCCACTCTATTGGTTTTCTTTTCACTCTGTTGGTTATTTCCTTTGAAGTGCAGAAATTTTTCAATAATGTGAGATCCCATTTGTTGATTCTTTGAAGTGTTTCCCGTGCAGTTTGCATTTTGTTCATGAATTCTCTGCCTACCCCTATGTCTCCAAGACTTCTACCTACCTTGCCTTCCAGTAGATTTAGTGTTTCTGTTTTAATATTGAGATCTTTGATCCATTTAGACTTTAGTTTTGTGCATGGTGATATGCATGGATCTAGTTTCAGTCTTTGGCATGAGGAGAGCCAATTTTTCCAACACCATTTATTAAAGAGACTATCCTTCTTCCAGTGGCCATATTTAGCCCCTTTGTCAAATATCAGGTGGCTGAGTGTCTTTGTAGTTGTGCTTGCATCTTCTAATCTGTTCCATTGATCCTCAGGTCTATTTCTTTGCCAGTACCAAGCTGATTTAATCACTGTGGCTTTATAGTACTGTTTCAAGTCAGGAATTGAGATGCTTCCTGCCTTGCTTTTGTTGCCTAGAATTGCCTTTGCTATTCTAGGTTTCTTCTGTTTCCAAATGAATTTTAGGAGTGTTTTCTCTAGATCTGTGAGGTATGTCAATGGTATTTTGATTGGGATTGCATTAAATCTGTGTAACAGTTTTGGGAGTATAGCCATTTTCATAATGTTGGTTCTTCCTAACCAAGAGCAAGGAATGTCCTTCCATTTTCTAATATCCTCTTCAATCTCCTTTTTCAGCATAGTATAATTTTCAGCATATAGGTCTTTTACATTTTTAGTTAGGTTGATTCCTAAGTATTTCATTTTTTTTAGATGTTATAGTAAAGGGAGATATTTCCATAATTTCTCTCTCAGTGAGTTTTTTTGTTTGTGTACAGGAATGCTATTGATTTTTGAGCATTGACTTTGTATCTAGCTCCACTACTGAACTTGTTTATTACCTCTAGCAGTCTTTTAATGGAGTTCTTTGGGTCTTCTATATAGAGTATCATGTCATCTGCAAATAGTGATAATTTAACTTCTTCCTTTCCTATCTTTACTCCTTTTATTTCTCTCTCTTGTCTGATTGCCCTGGCTAGTGTTTCCAGAACTATGTTGAAAAGGAGTGGTGATAGTGGACATCCTTGTCTTGTTCCTGATTTTAAAGTGAAAGCTTTCGGTTTTTGTCCATTTAGTATAATGTTGGCTGTTGGTTTGTCATGGATGGCCTTTATAAGGTTGAGGTAGACACCATGTATTCTGAATGTCTGAAGGTTTTTTTTTTTATATGGACATGTGTTGGACTTTGTCAAAAGCTTTTTCTGCATCTATTGAGATGACCATGTGCATTTTGTTTTTGGCTCTGTAGATGTGGTGTGTTACAATTATTGATTCGCGTATGTTAAACCATCCTTGCATTCCTGGAATGAACCCCAATTGGTTATGATGTATAATCTTCTTGATGATTTGCGGCATTCTATTTGCCAGTATTTTGTTGAGAATCTTTGCATCAATGTTCATTAGTGAGATTGGCCTAGTTCTCTTTTTTGGTTGGATCTTTCTCTGGTTTTGGTATCAGAGCAATACTTGCCTCTAGGAATGATTCAGGGAGGATTGCTTTTTTCTCAATTTCATTGAAGAGTTCAAGGAGTACTGACATCAAATCTTCTCTAAATTTCTTGTAGAATTCAGCTGTGAATCCATCAGGACCTGGACTTTTCTTTGTTGGTAATTTTTTAATTACATTTTCACTTTCAATAGCTGATATTGGGTTGTTCAAAATTGCTTTATCTTCTTGGCTGAGCTTTGGTAGTTTATATGTTTCTAGAAATCTGTCCATTTTCTCTGTGTTTTCTACTCTATGTGAGTAGAGATTTTCAAAGTAGGTATTCATGATCTTTTGAATTTTCATGGGATCTGTAGTAATTTCTCCCTTTTCAGTTCTTATTGCATGAATTTGGGTTTTTTCTTTCTTTCTCTTGATAAGGTTAGCTAGGGGTTTGACAATTTTGTTGATTCTCTCAAAAAACCAGCTTTTTGATTCATTAATTATTTGTACTGTTTCTTTAGTTTCAATTGCATTGATTTCTGCTCTAATCTTTACAATTTCCTGTCTTCTATGAGCTTTGGGTTTAGCTTGTTCTTTTTCTAGATGCTTGAGATGGAGCATTATGTTGTTTATTTGTGCTCATTCTGTTTTCCTGATATGACAGTTTATTGCTATATATTTCCCTCTTAAGACTGCTTTCATTGCATCCCACAGATTACAGCATGTTGTTTCTATATTTTCATTGAATTGTAGGTATTGTTTTATTTCTTCTTTAATTTCATCTGTAGCCCACTGGTTGTTCAAAAGGCTGTTATTTAATTTCCATGTATTTATGTAGGTTTTATAATTTCTTTTGCTATTAATTTCCAATTTCAGTGCACTATGGTCAGATACTATGCATGGTATGATTTCAATACCTTTGGATTTACTTAAGAATGTTTTATGGGATAATATATGGTCTATTTTGGAGAATGTCCCATGTGCAGCTGAGAAGAATGTGTATTCTGATGTAGTTGTGTGGAACACTCTGCAAACATCTACTAAGTCCAATTGCTCACAGATATGATTTTGTTCTGTTATTTCTTTGCTGACTTTTTGTCTAGTTGATCTACCTCTTTGTGACAATGGGCTGTTAAGATCTCCTGTTACAATTGTATTCTTCTGTATTTGGTTTTTCATGTCCATTAGTATCTGTCTTATATAGTTGGGTGCTCCTGTATTTGGTGCATATATATTTATAATTGTTAGTTCTTCCTGTTGAATTTTACCACTAATAAGTATGTAGTGACCTTCTCTAGCTCTTTTAATCATTTTAGGTTTGAAGTTCACATTGTCTGCAAACAGAATAGCTACCCCTGCTTTTTTCTGGGTTCCTGTTGCAGGGAATACTGTTTTCCATCATTTGACTTTTAATCTATGAGTTTCCTTTTGGGTCAGATATGTTTCTTATATACAGCATATTGTGGGGTCCTGTTTCTTGATCCATTCTGTCAATCTATTTCTTTTTATAGGTGAATTGAGGCCATTTATATTTATGAATAGCAGTGATATATACTGGCTCGACTTTGCCACGTTATGTTCCAGGTGTTTCTTTCTGCTTTTCCTCTTATTTAATTGCTTATCCTACCTGGTGGTTTCTTTCTGTTGTTTTGGGGATTGTTGTCATTTTTGTCTGTGTCTAGTATGATCTTCAGTACTCTTTCTAGGGTTGGGTTGGTGGACATGAATTTCTTCAGTTGTTCTTTGTCATGGAAGTGTGTTGTTTCTCCATTAAATTTGAATGAAAGTTTTTCTGGGTACATCAGTCTGGGTTGAAGATTGTTTTCTTTCAGGTCTTGAAATACCACACTCCAAGCTCTTCTTGACTTGAGGGTTTGTGCTGAAAAGTCTGCTGTGATTCTAATGGGCTTTCCTTGATAGGTGAGTTTTGTCTTTTCTCTGACAGCTTTTAATATTCTGTTTTTATGCTGTATGTCTGAGATCTTAATTATTATGTGTCTGGGTATAGATTTATGTTCATTGTGACTGTTTGGTGTTCTAAATGCCTCACTTATTTGCATATCAGATTCTTTCCCATGTTTGGGAAATGTTCTGCTATTATTTCTGTAAATATTTTATGTATGTCATTTGCCTGCACTCCTGTATCTTTGCTAATGCCCATTATACTTATATTGTTGCCCTTGGCATCATCATGAAGCTTCTGGATTGTCATTTCATGCTGCTTTGTTATTTTTAAAAGTTCTATCCTTTCCTGATCACTAACTGTGATCCTGTCCTCAAGGTCCAAAATCCTATCCTCAGCTTCCTTTAGGCAGTTTTGCACCCTTTCAATATAATTTTTTGTTTCTTGGATGTCTCTTTGAGTTTGTTTCATGAATTCTCCTTGTTTTCTATGTTGTTCATTCAAAGTTTCAATCAGTTTCCCATGCTCATGTACTTTTTTCTCTAGTTCTTCTTTAGCTGCATTCAACAACTCCTTTACTAAAGTTGTTAATTCTATCTTTACATGGGAGACTACTTCTAATTTGATTTCCTCTATAGCCTGATGCAGTTGTTTTTTTATTTCACTGGCTATCGTTTCAGAGATTCCTGGTTTGTCACTTTTGGGGTCCTCTATTTCAGTGTCTCCTATTCTTGCTTCTGGTGAACTATATGCTTGAGACTGCCTTTTGCTTTTTCATTTTGTCATTTTCACTCTGCCTGGTGTTTTCTATGTGTAGGAGGGGATCACACACACTAATTTCAGACACATCAAATTCTTACAGTTAGATGGAGGGGTTTTTACTACTCGCGCTATTGATCTGCTATACACCTTTATTTTAGGGATATACTCACCACATTGATACAGTCAATCCAGTGTAGTCCAAAGTTCACCACCTTGGAGCAAAGTTCCAAATTTTCTCACACTAAGTAGACCCTGCTGAGATCTTCTGATATTCCAGGTTTTAGGGTGGGCCCATCTGTAGCATTCCAGGACAGTTTTTGGTCTTGGGCGGGCCTCCTAGATGTTCCTGGTGGCAGGGCAGACCCACAGGGGAGGTTCCTACACCCGAGGTGGGCTTGCGCTGAGTTTCAGGTGGAAGGGCAGGCCCTCGGTGGAGCTTTCTGGCAGCCTATCCTTGATGTAGGTTTTGACTAAGTTCCTAGAGGCAGGGCAGGCCCATGGTTGAGGTTCCGGGCAGCTTACCCCTGATGCAGGCTTCCGCTAAGTTTCCGGAGGCAGGGTGGGCCCACGGTGGAGGTTCTGGGCAGCCTATGCCTGATACAGGCTTCTGCTAAGTTCCTGGAGGAATGGCGGGCCCATGGTGGAGATTCTGGGCAGCTTACCCCTGATGCAGGCTTCTGCTAAGTTCCTGGAGGGAGGGCAGGCCCACAGTGGAGATTCTGTGTTCTTCTTTTAATTTGCTCTTTTTTCTCCTTTCAGTCTTCTGTCTCTGTCTCTGTGTTTCTGTCTCTTTCTGTTTCTCTCTGTCTCTCTGTCTCTGTCTCCTCACTATCTTGTTCCTTTTTTATACCAATATTTTAAGTTAATGTCTTCAAATCTCTTACTCAAAGGAAAATAACCATTCAAATTTCATATTTCCCTCCAATTACCAACTCAATGTCTTGGTTTGAGTTTTCTATAGTCACTTTTTTTATTTCTTCACTTTTCATTCCTCAGCCTGTTCCAATTTGCTTTTGTACTTTCACTTCACGGAAACTATTCTCATTAAAATAAAAAAAATTAAAAATGACTTCTCAATGGTCAGACACATGGGGATTATTTAGTCTTTGTAGTATTTAACTGCTCTTCTTAGGACTATTGAGCAATCTTTTAATCCAGAAACATTTTTTTCCCTGTGGTTTTTATGATAGTCTCAGTCAGGTGGGTTAGTTTATGATACAGAAAAACAAAACAAAACAAAACAAAAAATCCATATTTGTCCATAATAGCCTGACTTGGGGTTAAATATGCCTTGTTCTCATTTTTGGTCACAGACTGATGAAAACAGTTATTATCTGGAACATGGCCAAATATCAAGGCAAAAGGAAGAAATCATAACAAATCAGATATTACTATAATTTAATAATAAACACATGACATTTCTCCTTATATTTCATTGACCAAAACAACTTATAGGACACATACTGTCTCCCAGGAATAGTGAAGTAAAAATTTAAAAATTTGCTAAGTACTTAGGCAAACTGAAAATGATTTTGGGAACGTATTAAAGACAACCATAAATACGTTACACCTCAAATCCATCTAAAGTAGTCAGGCAATATGAAAACAATGCATTTGGAAATAAAAGTTCAGCAATTTTACTAACTAAATCAATAATTCATGACTATAATATATAAATATATTTATAGATAGAGCCATAGATATAGCCATATCCATAGATATAGATACATTACAGAAATATATGTATCTATCAGGAGTAAATATGGTTAAAATTACTATGTAGATTATACTGAAAACTAAATGTGTATCTCTCTTTTATTTTAGTCTGTATCTTAGTCTGTTTGTGCTGCTATAACAACCTACCTGAAACTGAATAATTTATAACTTATAATTTATTTGGTCACAGTTCTGGAGTCTGAGATGTACGAGATGAAGACCTCAACAAGATCAGCATCTGATAAAGGTCCATTCCTCATAAATGATTCCTTTTAAGTATCTTTGCATGACAGAAGAGGGGAAAAGAATAAACCTATCCCCTGTAGCACTTTTGTAAGAGCCCTAATTTGTTTTAAGAGGGCTCTGCCTTCATAACTTAATGAAATGTTAAAGATCTCACTTTTTAATACTATTCCAGTGGCCATTAAGCTTCAGCATATGAATTTTCAGAGATATGGTGCAATCATGACAGTCTATTTGAACAGCTATAAGAAATAGAATAAATTTAGTGGCTTATGAATAACAAATGTACATTTCTCACATTTCTGAAGGCTGAGATTTCCAAGATCAAAATATCAGGTTTAGTTTCTGAGGAGAGCCTATTTTTGATAGATAGCATCTTCTTGCTATGCAAACTTTATAGAAAACAAGATCTTTTTTCTTTTTTTTGATAAGAACTCTAATCTTTTTACACCAATTTCATTCATAGAAGGCTTTGCCCTCAAAATATAATCATCTTCTGAAAGACCACACTTACTTCATTTTGAGGATTAGGATCTCAACATTTGAGTGTTAGGGAACATAAACATTCAGATCATAGAACATTCATTTGTTTCATAAATTCTCTTTACTCTGTTTACCCCAACTACTTACTATGTAGCTAACTCCATGGCGAAACCCTGACTAAAAAAAAAAAAAAAGAGTAAATCTGAGCATGCAATTATTATTGATTACAAGATAAAAATTTTGATATTTTTAGACCTGAAATAGCTATTAAGAAAAGGAGATAAAATTCTTTTAGTTTGATTACTTTATATGCTATATTAATTAAATATACTTATTAAATTCATTAAATAAATTCATTCTAGCCTTAGCTTTAGGATATCTACCAAGTATCACGTAGATTAAAATCTGTCTTTGAACTAGCAATTTTATTTTCTCAAAGAAAGCAGTTGGCAGTTTTTAGAGGAAGTAAAATTTTAGTTAGGAAAGAACACTCTGGTGATGTCATTCACACTTATTATATATTCAAAATAATGTTACCAGGTAAGCATTCACAAGAGACAAGTTCAAGAATGACCAGGCTACCCTTTATTTCTAGATCTAGACTAATTTCAAGTAATATATAGATTTTGGAACTGTGAACATAAATTTTGAAATAGAACTCCATTTCTACTTTTATGCATTTTCTGTCTTTACACCCTTTTCTGACAAAAAAAAAAAAACAAAGAACATGTGAACAAATGAGGTAGTCACCAAGAACAGAAAGAACTCTAATTGTAAGACTTCTCCAAAGAATCCACTTAAAAATAATAGGAATTTTCAAATACTTCTTGAGAATAGGCTAAAATGGAAAGACAGTAAAGATGGAAGATAGTGATTCAGAACAGACAGTAATGCAGAAGTCTAGTTATAAAATATTTTAAGGTGGAAAAACATGCTAGCACTCCCCAAATCAGGCCAAGTTCATGTTAGCTGATGCAGTTGTTTCCTACTGAGTCAGTGCACTATAGAAGGCAAGACATCCAACACTTTTGTAATAGGTCAAAGAAAAGAATGTGAGACTGGAGGGGAGTGCGTGAGACTCACTGTAGCATGTCAGTGCTGCTCTGATGATCACTGTGCAGTGAAACATTAGGGGGTGACTGGTTTTTATCTTAAGTGTAGAAAAAATATGCATGACTCAATTTATATAGATGTTGATTCATTTAAAAAGGCCTGCATTTGATTATTTTTTGAGAGTTCATGATTATTTTGGTTGGATCATTGGGACTGCAGCTGCCTTTTAATGTAGGCTATTTAAAGAGGAGAATGTTTGACATTTATTAAATAAAAATGGTAAATTATTATAGGACACATATGTGACATGAGGAAATCCAACTGTCATCAAAATATTGCCTAACTCTATTGCTAAACTGAGACATGTTCATTAGCATGCCCTACTGCTTTGTCTGAGATTCTCTTGAAGACTTACATAGTGATGACAGTATAGAGACACAGGCAAAACGTCTAGTTTTCTAGGAAGGATAAGGAAAGATCTGGCTGAATCCCCTTAAATGAATAAATCCATAATCTTACATCCATTCTTTATTCAGGAATATTCATGGCTATTTTTACAGTGTTCCTTACTAGACCACCATAGTTGACCCAAGGGAACCAGATAAACTTGTTCAATGCCCCACATAGACTTATTTGTTTGATTATTCAGTTTTGGGAAGGAAAGTACAAAGGCATGATTTTCTGTTATGATTTGGCCTGTGAAATGCAGAAGAAAATATCCATATTAGGGAAGGGAGAGTGGTGGCAAAATCCAAATTAAATATGAGATGCTTCCCCACACCCCCAGGTTGCCATGTGTAGATATGAATACTTGATTATCATTAAGATATTCCTGGTTTCATCTGGCTTAATTTAGCACACGTAAATGCCATGCTTCTTCTCAGGGTATTTGGAGTCTGGCTAGGTGCCAGTGACATTGCAGAGGAAATTTTCAACATTAAACTGTTTGTGTGAAATATTTTAGAGTTTTGAAATTTTTTGTGCATTTTAAGGAAACAATAAGCATGAAGTAAAATACTATAAAATCCATTAATAACTAAAAGTGAAACACACTTGAAATATAAATAATATTGAACTGCAAGAAACATAGTCTCTATCAAATTTTGGCATTTTGGTCTATGCAAGATGGCATATCCATGGACATTTCCAATGTGACTGTCCATGCATTTGGTTTCTAAACTAAACATTCAAATGAAGTCAATAGCATTACAATGTATTTCCAAGCCTTTCAATAAAAAATTTTCTGGTGGTTCAATTCAATAAACATATAGACATTTTTAAGAAAGTATACAATGAAATGTTTTAAGAAGACAGATTACCACTACTACTTTTGTGACTTGGACAAGTTATCTTATCTTTTATGTCTCATTTGCCTGCTCTGCAAAGAGGGATAATATACTTCCATATAAGTGTTCTGAGGATTAATCTATCTATCTACTCATCTGTCTATCAGTTGTCTATATAAAGGACTTACAACAAGATCTGACTCTTAACTAGGGCTGTATAAATTTCAGTTGCTGCTGTTGCTGGTTGTCTCAATCACTGTTTCACATGCTGTAGAGCAAACCAGACTTGTACCTTTAAGATGTGTAAATTTGAGAGATGTGCAGTGAGTTATAATTTAACTCTACAAAGATATTTGTTGCAATTAGTATTCTATAGGAAGACAGGTTCATGACAAGGCTACATTTGAGTTGGGTCATATAGTCAGGATTTTCAGGGAATAGATTTAATACAAAACACATAATTTATAGGATTATTCTATAATATTCACCCAAAGAGTCAAATGCAAAAGAGTAAAAATGATCTGATGTACTAGAGATCAACTGAAGGCCTGGTTCCCATGCTAATGTCCCACATGAGTCCATCTGAAGACCTAGAACCCATGAAAATGCCCTTCATGGGTCCAGCTGTGGTCCTAGAGCCCATGACATGTCCCATGAAAGTCCGTATCAAGGATCTGTGTTGAAAAGGACCAAAGGTCAGTGATGGAAGCTAGAAATCTAAGCCACCAGGATGAAGGGTCTGTGCCATCAGGCTGAGGGATCTGCACTAAAGCCAGGAAGCAACACTCAAGGTTCTTACTAGACATCCCCCTAAAAGAGCTTCAGCCATCCTCAATGACAGGGAGGACCTGAGCTCCTCTGATGATAACAGCTTAGTTTATATCAGGAAAACAAGCGTAACAAACTTTACCAGGATAAGCAACAGACATTTTCTTCCCCTCTCGTTCTCCTTTTATCTGTTGGCAACAATTCTCAGGTGGAACTTCCACACAGAACCATGCTGATTCAGTTCAAATGGGTGTCACAAGTTGACCATTAGTTAATCTACCACAGGTCTTAAATGGTGAATAAATTTTGAGAGGTAGGAGAAATGAGAGAATCATCAAATATTCTAGGTAAGAGAAGCAAAGAGACTGGAAATGTAGATAGAATGTACCATACAATATTAAGACAGCTACCACTCTTTCCTGTTCCCTGTGACATACTTAATCTAGTTCAATATTCTTTCCTGATGACCCAGATTATCTCAGAATCTTTTTTAATGGAGAGGTCAAATAACAACTAGTTATTCACCAGTTTGGCTTGGTGCTTAAATATATGTGCTACATAAGGTGTAGGATAGTTTAGAATAACTGATCAGAGTAAAACCACATATAATTGAAAAGTTAAAATTAATAATAGTTACCAAATGTTGATCCTCACAGGGACTATTTCATTTAAGTCTCATAACAAATAGGTAAGGTAGACATTTTTCCATCTATTTTACATATAAATAAATAGACTGACAAAAGCCAAGAACTATTTCCAAGTCACTTAGCAATTTTTGGAATCAGAGTTAAACTTAGAACTTTTGAAATATAAATCTTGCCTTCTTTTTTATGTTTTTTATTTTAAAACAAAAAAGAATAAAAGCAATGATACAGAATTTCAAAACAAAATAATACATTAACAATGGTTAACATATTGTGTATTGTTATCTTCAAAGTAGTTGCTCAGATTACAAGATTTGGCATGAAAAAATGATCAAACAATGAAAGCACAAACCATTTTTTGATGAACTAATAGAGAAAAGTAATATAATTATCTATCATATATGTATATAGTCTTTCCTTTTCTTTTTCTCCTTTCCCCATCCCAATTGTTCTTTCCTTTTAAACAGTTTATTCCCCTTTTACTTTCAAAATATCTACTGTACATTTTGGATCTCATTTACTCTTTCAGTTTTTTACACTAGGGAGACAATATGATATCTATACATGAGAGTGTGATTTATTTCATTTATGAGTATGGTCTAAATTTGCATCTATTTACTTATAAAAGCTTTAAGTTTGTCCTTTTTTAGAGCTAAGCAGTAACCCATCATATAAAAACAACACATCTTTTTCTATTGCACAGTTAATGGACTTTAGGTTATTTCCAAAATTTAACTATTACAAATTTTGCTTCTATAAACGTGTGCATATATTTTGCTGTGATACGATGTTTTTCAATTCTTCTGAGAAAATACCCAGAAGGGAAATAACTGAGTCGAATGGAACCTCTGAGCCTAGTTTTTTGAGGAATTTTCACATTGATTTTCCGTTGCTGCAGCACTCTACATGCCCACCAGCAGCGGAAATGTGTTCCATTTCTCTCACAGCCCTGCTAGCATTTATTGATCCTGTCTTATAAAATACTTTATTTCATTTAAAACAAACAGGTAAATGAACCAGCCTTTAATTTCATGCTAAGAATGTAAAATATTTATTCTGCATGTGTAGGAAAATTATTGAAGGCTGTTAAGTGGAGGAATAGTTTGACTGGATTTATGCTTTAGGTAAAAAAGTCTCAAGATAGGAAAAAATACATTGGAGAACAGGAGATTGTAAATAGAATTATCAATTTGTCGATAGAGGAGTGAGGTGTTTTCATGGAAAGGAGATGATTGGGCCAAATTGATGCTTCAAAGTAAAAAGTCTTGACTACATGAGAAGGGATGACTTTGCTGAATTTGGTCACTTGATGATCAATATAAGCAGGAGGAAAATGAGTTATGAGTTTGAGGTAGTAGTGGAATATACAGAGGGGACTTAGCTAGCAACATCAGAAGAAAGAGAAAGAAAAAAAGAAAGAAAGAAAGAAAGAAAGAAAGAAAGAAAGAAAGAAAGAAAGAAAGAAGAACAAAAGAAGAAAGAAAGAAAGAAAGAAAGAAAGAAAGAAAGAAAGAAAGAGAAAGACCTGTGTGTATGTATAAGATGGACTCTTAAACTTTCTCTTCTAGCAAAAAAAAAAAAAAAATCGACAATGGGCTAATGGAATGCTAACAGACCTAGATTATACCAAAAATGAACATATTTCTCAAAAATACTAAAAGGTACATGTATGAGTATGAGTATAGAGAGTTGAGGGAGAGCAAGAAGCTTTATGGGGTTTAAGTTTAAAGAACTGTTTGATATTATCAGTGATTTTCATTAAATCACCTCTTTGTAAGAAAAAAGATTTATTATTTCACTTTCATTCTTCCATGGTAGAGAATGTTTGTCTAGTCAAAGAAAGATTCAGTGCCAGGGCTCTCAGCAGTCTGACTTACTTAGCTAAGGTTGTTTTTTATTAATCATGTTTGTAGTTTAATTCTCTTGAGAAGGTGTCAGAACAATAGCTCTGGAACTGGATAGGTTTTAGAATACTGATGTTGTTAGAAAGCATGCATATTTCAATTCCTGCTTTCCTTTAACTATATTAAAATTCCTGAACATAAAAAGGTAAAAACTATTTTGTTTTTATTTCATCTTTAACCACCAATTAAAATTTATTCTATAATAATATGGTATAATAATAACCAGTAAACATTTATCTTTCTTTTTGTATGTATGTATGTATTTATTTTTTATTTAAAGAGAAAAAAACAGAAAAAAGGTAGAAATATTACAGAATTTCAAAAAAACGATAAACAGTAGGAGATCACTGGTTGATAAATTACATATTTTCCTTTTAGAAATAGTTGTTCAAGTTACAAAATTAGAGCATACAAAGCAGACATTCAAGCAGTGAGACTGCAAACAGATCTGTTCATCTATCCAACAAGAACTTAGAAGTATGGTTATCAATCCTACACATTTAAATATTTATGCAGTTATCACTTACCTTTCTAAAGACTGTTTATTCATAGCTTTTGAGGCAAGGATATCTTTGCAGATTTCTATTTAATGTAGTAGTTAACACAGATGAGGAGGCATTAAAAAAAAGAGTCACTGGACACTAAAATCAAAAGAGACCTTCAGACATGAAAAAGTCTGAAAAAAAATCCAGCAGTTCTTATAATAAAATTAATTATGGATATTAATAAATAATATTCATAATACAAATAATAAAGTCCCTAATAACTAAAAGTAATGTTGCATAAAAACAATCTGTCATAATTCATTGTGTGCAAAAAGTGATTTGTCTTTCTTACAAATAACTAACCAACAATTTATAGGTCTATGATACGTTATTTCAAAATATTCAACATGTTAGTTGTTTTGGCTAATAGTAAGGAACATGCTCACTAGTTTAAAGGAATTTAGACAATACCAATAAAGTCACAGGAAATCTTTATGCAGTATGTATTTATTAAACTATAAATAAAGAGAGTTAGAGGTGAAAGAAGCAGAGTATTAATTTAGAGATGATATTAAAAGAACTAGCTCTCTGGAGAATAGTATCTCTTAAAAGCCAATCTGAAAAAATAAAGGCACATCATTCACCTCTTAATGAACCATACTGGGGAACTGATCAGTACTCTTATTATTGAATTTTTAAGGTGATACCAACAGAATTTTAAATGACATATCCTTGGTTTAAAATGTTTAGTAAATTAAGAACTAAAGATTAAGTAAAATATATATGGCAATAATTTTATGAGCATCTACTTGCAGAAAAAATAGATTACTGCTTTAAAACTGCAAGAAAAATGTAACAAATAATCGGGAGTTTTGTTGTAATTTTCATATTCGTGCTGGGAGCCAGCTTCTTCAGAAATCAGCTTGGTGTTATCCGCTTCTTCATGTTTTTGGCATGTAGAGCAGCTGCTTGTGTTCAGGATGTCTGAAGAATGTAGGGGAGCCCTCTCCCATGAGTGTCAACCTCAGGAATATTCTCCATGCAAATTTCTTCCAGAATCTCAGTGTGTCAAAGTTCAAGTGGTGACCCTCTTTATATTCAGACTTTCCAACAAATGTAAAAATACTTGGTGTGTTCTTTCTACTTTTGCTACTATTCATTTAGTTGTGGCTCTAAAGAGTACTACTAACACCAAAGTCCCTACATTTATTTTATCTGTAGTGTGACATCTTGTTTTGGAAACTGCATGTATAGTTTTCCTCTTTACATTAATACATAATTTTGGGAGGAAATTCTGGATAAATAAGGAAAATGAGAGCTTTATACTTTTTATTTTAAAGAGGAAAAACAATAAAAATGTTATAGAATTTCAAAACAACCTAATGGGGATTAACAATGTTTAATATAGTGTATTATTATCTTCAAAGTAGTTGCTCAGGTTATAAGATACAGGCATGAAAAATTGATCAAACAATATAAGCACAAACCATTCTTTTCAATGAACCAAAAGAAATTAGTAGCATAATTATTTTAACTACTTTGAAAAGTGAATTTATATTCTGTCCTGATAGGGGTTTCCTTTTAGTTCTAAAGACATCACTTTTGGGAAACATTTAGGAAGCCTAAGTAAGTCATTAAAAGCAAACACACAAAAAAAGAGTTTATGTTTTTTATGAAGAAGTTGGAAAGACTATCTAACCTTGTGTGAATTTTTTCATTTGTGTTATTGAGGCAGGTTAAAACTAGTAAGAGATACCAGGTACTTTCTTTTTAATTTGGGCACTCAAGATAATAATTTTAATTACAGGTAATGTGATGGTTAATCTTGATGAATCAATCTGGTTGGTGCAGGATTCACCCAGGGGATTGATAGAGCACATTTCTGGATATGTCTAGGTGTGAGTGGCATGAACTTAGAAACAATATCTGGTCGTCTACCCCTTCTATTCTGGTACCATTCCCGTGCTCTGCTTCCTGGACAAACTAAGTAGTTTTGTTTTACTATGCCCTTCCACCAGGATGTTCCTTAATTGGAGCTGGCTAACCATGACTGACCACTTAAAATATGAGCCAAATTAAATTTCTCTTCCTTTTAGTGTTACTTGTTGATTATTGTGTCCAGCAATGAAAAAGTTGTTTGCTTGATTGGTTTTTAATTTTTCTGTGTTTTTACTTATCTTTAAAATAAAATAAAAATTTAAAAGTATATTATAGGAAAGAATAAAGCTATTGGGGCTGGGGTTATAGCTCAGTGGCACAGCGCCTGCCTGAAGTACAAGGTCCTGAGTTTGATTCTTTTTTTTTTTTTTTTTTGCAAAACAAAACATTTTTTGTATTTTTTTCTTTTTACATTTTTGTATTATACATTAATAGTAAAATTACCATAAAGAAATTAGTTTCAAATATTTTTTGGTACCAGGGATCGAATTCACAACCTCATGTTTGCCAAGCAGGCAGTTATGCCACTGAGCTAAAACACCCAGCCCTCAGTTTTAACGTTTATTATCTGAAAACTGTCTGGCATTTGGCCCT
This sequence comes from Hydrochoerus hydrochaeris, assembly GCA_004027455.1. Classification (NCBI taxonomy): domain Eukaryota; kingdom Metazoa; phylum Chordata; class Mammalia; order Rodentia; family Hydrochaeridae; genus Hydrochoerus; species Hydrochoerus hydrochaeris. The sequence continues at coordinate 86,030 of PVLA01003426.1, forward strand.
TTTGACATATAAAACACCCGATTTTACTTATGTATAAAATTTGTGTATACATTTGTTTTTGGTGTGACTAGGTTTCACCTGTGGCTTGTGCTGCCTCAGACATGAGATCTTTCTGCCTCAGCCTCCTGAGTGCTAGGATTCCATGTGCAGTCATGCCAGATCATCTGATAGTTTACAGTGGCTAAGCTCTCCAAGACCCTCCCTGGTGGCCTCCTTTGCTGACTGACGCGGTTTCCCACAGCTCCCTGGTATCCATCTTTGCCCACTGGTTCTTACCTACCCTTCAAAGCTCAGGTTACTTATTATCTGGTTTCCTTGATTTCCATTCTACAACACTGAACACCTTCAACTTGCTGGGCCAAAATTATCTTTTTGCAGTGTTCCAATAGGACACCAAGGCACTGAGTGGGAATGCAGTAGGAGGTGGATTGCAGGCTGGGAGCGATCTGAGGCTGCTCCATCGAGGGTTGAAGGGCAAGGAGTTAGTGGAATGCAGCCATGGGGATGGGCAGCATTAAAGAAGGATCAGCAGATTAAAAAATAACAGTCAGAATGCAGAGCAGAGTGGAGCAACAGAAAAGAAGCCCCCATGGCTGTGGCTGGGCCCTGCCTTCAGAGGAGCCCCCAAGCAAGGCCCAACACCCTTCTTGTGCTCCTCCAGGTCAAACAGTACATCAGGCTTATGGTTGTTGAGGCAGAGGCCAGGTTAATTGTGAATGTTCAGTGCATTGTAAGTAACCCTTCTGCTGACCTAAAACAAAACCTGGACAAAGCCAAAACCTCATCCAGTCGGGGTAGAGCATCTGTGATTCCTCAGATCTGCCACTGTGAAGTGAAGCCGAGCTGGAGCCAGGTGTGGTGGTGCACACCTGTAATCACAGCACTAGGGAGGCTGAAGCAGGAGGATCGTTGCAAGTTTAAGAACAGCCTGAGCTACAAAGTGAGCCCAAGGCCAGTCTGAACTGCATAGCGAGCCATTCTCAAAAAGAAAAAAAAAAAAAGCTGAGTGATTCTCACTCCTTAATTTAATCATCTCACCCTCCTCTTCATGCCTATAAGCTGTCTCTTCAGTTCAAAATTCAAACTGCAATGCAGGAAGGGAAAAACTTTCTGAAAACATCTGATTTACCTAGCGGGAAGGCTCAGGTGGTTCTGAATTCCATTCAGTGGTATTTCTTGGACAGGATACTTCCACTACCTCTATTGCTTCAACAATTTCTGGATAACTAAAATAAACTGCTCATGTAGGGAACTCCCACACGGGGAAAGCGACTACCAGAAAATAAACACCAACTTTATTAATACAACAGAAACAGAATTTCCAATTTCTCAGAAGAAAACCAACCTGAAACCTGCACCACCTGGCGTTACAAGATTAAATGTGTGGTCACTCTGACTGTTCTGATTGCTCCCTGCCATACCCCGAAGGGTCATCAAGGACAACAGCCATGGAGCTGCTGAGGGACATTCTGGGGGTGGGGATGGGGGCGGGCAGTTTCACAGCCACCCATGTCACATAACCCGAAGGGACTCCTGCTATGAAGCCCCTGGAGCAGAGAACACATCAGTGTGGAGAACAGAGCCTTGCTTCTCAAGGGCTAAGAAAAACCATGAACTAATCTATCAGTTTTTAGTAGGTAGGGTGGTTGGTGGGGCTGCTCTGTGAAGAATTCTTTTTGAAGCCCACCCCAGCCCATGCAGGGGGCAGGAAGGGTGGCGAGGTGGCAGCGTGCTAACAGGCAGGTGCAGTGTGGCACAGGATCGGCTCTCTCTGCTGGTGGCTGTGGGTGTCTTTTCTGACAGCTGCAGTAGCTCGATGGGGGAGGCAGGGGTCACCTGCCAATCCCCTCTTCTTGAAGCAGTATTTTTTGTGTTCATAGAAGAGGTCTGTTTTAGAGCTTCCCAAGTTGACAATCTCTGGACAACCATCTCAGTCCTTCTCCTGGATGGTGCACTCTTCACAGTAATAGGCATCAGAGACCCCTGGTCCTCCGCAGATCACATAGTGCCCCTGGTAAGAGCCGTAATTACACTCATCACATATTCGCACCAGGGTGCAGGGACACACATAGGAGAAACAGATCACACACTTGCCATCACATTTATCACACAGTCTTCCCATGGCAACACCAGCTTGCTTGCGACAAAAGATCAAATCCGGATGATGTTTAGCCATAACTCCTACCCAGGAGGGCTGCTGGAAGCTCCGGTGACTTCCGTCTGGCCTTTAACCCTTATGGCTCTTCCTGAGTTTGATTCTTTGTACCAAGAAGAAGAAGAAAAAAAAAAAGAATAAAGCTATTTGGCATATATGAGACCCTAGATTCAATCCTCAGTATTACCAAAAAATAATACTTAGATATAAATAAATAAATAATAAAGCTAAAAAAATAAAAAGCTAATACAGGTTAAAAAATTTACCATCAGGTTTAAAATTAGATGATCTCTTGTAGGGAAAGGACTTGAGTATCCCTAAGTGGGGAAATTAAAGAAAAGTAAGGGCTGATTTACATTCTGAGTCTGATATAATATTAGAAAGATTTATTAAAATGGTGATAAACTTAAACTTGGTGAGAAAAAGGCAATGAAAATCTTTCAAAATAACACTTAAAATTTTCCCATGCTGACAAGGAACTCTACTTAAAAGAAATGCTATGAGCTCATTAATTGTAAAACCTACACTTTAAAAAAAAACTAGTGAATTTTAATGAAGAGAAGCTCATAGTATGTGAGAGTCATGATAAGGTACTGAAAAATCAATTTCTGTAAGACAGTTGGCATGGACTCGATAATGGACTAATTGGAAATTTAATATGAATTTTTGAAATTGTATGCCAATATATGTAGGACTGAAATGTATTTCAAGCAAGTAGTAAAGAAGTTCTTGACAAGAACTAATAATTTGCTTACACCAATAATTTGTTTAAATTTTTTAAATCTGAGGACTTCAGAGACTAAGTATAGAGTTAACTATCATGCCACATTTATAGCTAAGGAGAATGTATTGTACTGGGGTTTGAGAATCTAGTGGAGATGAATCTAAAAGTTATATCAAATCATAATTGAATCATAGTTCATGTTTTTTTCCAAATCTAGGATTACAATTTTTATTACATTTTAAAGTTAGAAAAAATAGAATAACTTTGATTATATCTCTGAAAGAATATGCATGATGTTTAAAGATTAATATTATAAATCATGAAAATATTTTCAAATTGTACTTATTTTGAAAAATACTTAAAACTGTAAAACTTTAAGAGAGCAGTATAACACCACTTAATTCTGGACACCAAGGTTGTGATTCTTTGTTACTGAAAGATTGTGTGAACAGAATAAGAGATGAAAACTGAACTTAACCTGAGATGACTAATTGGTTCATTAGAATGATAGTTGGGATATCAAAACACAATCTAAGGAAAATAGAGGGTAGGCTGATCAGAAGAGTAAAGATCTGATGAGGATTGTGTTGGACATGCCACATAAAATATCAAAACTCACAAGACTGTGGATATCAAAGGTAATTTTGGGAAGAACAGGAAACCATTTTTAAAATTTTTTTCAACTTAAAGAGAAAAAAAAACATGTAAAGGGTAGAGATAATACAGAATTTCAAAAAAAAGATAAACAGTAAGAAATCACTAGTTGATAAATTACATATTGTCTTCTTAGAAATAGTTGTTCAAGTTACAAATTTAAAGCTTACAAAGTAGATATTCTAACAGTGAGAGTGTAAACAGCTATACATGCATGAGTCTCTACATGTATTTCTATCCTTTCTGTATTAGAGGGAAAAATAAAACACAGCAAGACAAAACAAAACAAATTCCTATAAAAACATGAAACCAAAAAGTCATATAAAACCACAGTACAAGGTGATCTACAGTGATTACTGTGTTGTCTCTCATTATCTTCAATAAAATTGTCTATATCATCAGGCATAATTGAATATAGCAGTATAATTGAATATAGCAATACATAACAATATTAATAAAAACAAAATATTGTAGACAATGCAAAACTTCAAAGGCAGGTAATATTCACACCAGAGTGGGTATCCTAGTAAATCTTGTCATCTTCAGTGTAGTCGCCTCTACTCTCAAACTTGATACTATCAATCATAACAGCTTTGAATAAAATCTTTCAATACAAAACAGCAATCTAACAAACCAGATTCAATTAAGATCAGTCATGGTAAAACAGTGTAAGTTATACAGAGCTTCAGGTTAAGTTAATAGGATATTAAGGACGATTATCCTACTATTTTGGGGATAACTGTCTGTGCCCTCAAACAAGTAGACAAACTGAAACCGAATATAATCCATCTAAGCAGAGTGATGTGAGTAATGTGGGTTTTAAATCCTGGTACATGATTAACAACATCCTCTGCCTTCTTTCTGTAGACTATTCCTCTCCTTTCACTCCCATAGGGTGCTGCACATTTTGGGTCCCACCAACTCCCTCAGTTTTTTCATTGAGGGGGCAACCTGCTATTTACCTAAGTGGTTCCAAACCTCGCTCCTGGACTTGATCTCGAGTTGTATTCCTTTACCTACAAAAGCCTCAAGATTTTCCTTCATTATAGCTGAGTAGTTCTCTACTGCACCTAAGTATCCTGCATCCTATCTGCAGATGGTGGCTGAGTTACCCTTATTTCTCTCTGGCTCCTTGTCAGAAAGAGCATTGTTTTCTCATATTTGATTTTCAGTCCATAAACCCTCTCTCAGGTTGATTATGGTTCCTATACAGAGCATCTTGATGGACCCTACTTCCTGATCTACTCTGCCTGTATTTTTTTTTTTATTGTATCAAGGCCATCTATGTTAAAGATTATAGCCAAACTTCTCTGCCTCATTTCTGCTATGCTATTTTTCTGCCATGGTTTGTCTACTTTTCTCCTTCATTCTGCTGCCTGCCTGGTTCATTGAGGCCTTTCTGCCACTGTTCCTGAAATCCTGGTACTTTTTTTTCCTCTCTCTCTCTCTCTCTCTCTCTCTCTCTCTAGAATGTCCTTCAGTATTCCCTGTAGGGCTGGATTGGTGGTCACAAACTCGCCCAGTTCCTCTTTGTCATGGAAGCATCTTGTTTCTCCATTAATTTCTAGTGACAGTTTTGCAGGGTACATCAATCTGGGCTGGAGGTTATTTTCTTTCAAGGCTTGGAATATTTCGCTCCAAGCTCTTCTTGCTCTGATGGTCTGTGTTGAGAAGTCTGCCGTGATCTTGATAGGTTTTCTTTTATAGGTAATCTGATCTTTTCTCTAATAGCTTTTAATATTCTGTTTTTATATTGAATTTCTGGTATCTTGATTATTATATATCTGGGTGTAGCTCTGTTTTGGTTGTAGGTGGCTGGAGTTCTGTATGCTTTGTATATCTGAATATCATTTTCTTTTCCCATGCTTGGGAAGTTTTCCTTAATTATTTCCATGAAATAGCCTTTGTAATTTGCAAATAGCCTTTGTAATTATTTCCAGTAGCCTTTGTAATTCACCTGTTTTTATTCCTGTTTCTTCACTCACATTTCTTATTCTTAAATTATAGATTCTCTTGTCATCTCCTAGTCTTTGTATTGTTATTGCCTGTTTCCTTGGTATTTTTAAGAGATCTTTCTCTTCATGATCACTCATTGCAAACTTGTCTTCAAGTTTTGATAGTCTATCTTTAGTTTCTTTTAAGGAGTTTTGCCAGCTTTCAGTGGAGTTTTTAATTTCCTGGTAATCTCTTTGAATCTGCTTCATGTATTCTAGATTTTCTTTATATTCTTTATTGAATGGTTCTCTCCTTTTTTTGTGTTCCTCCCTTCTTCTGTCTGTGTCTTCCTGAGAGCTGCTTAGCATTTCTTTTTATTAGTCTACCTATATCTTGCTTTACCTGATATAATATTTCAATTTTGAGCTCATCTACAAGGTCCCAAAGATATCACTTAATGTCCATTGAAGAAGCATGTTTGCCCCCCTCAGTCTTTTTTTTCCCTCTCCTGGGTCAGTGTTCTCAGGGTTTTGGATTGGGGGCTTTTTCTTGTTTCTCTTTCTTGTCATGTTTTTGGTTTCTTCCATACAGGTGTATAGTGGAAGTCTCAGCCCCTTTCCTTGTTGGTTATGGTTCTTCTGAAGCTGCTGGCAAGGGATTTCTGCTTTCTCCTCTTTGTTCTTGTCACTGAAATGTAAACAGGGGCTGTGTATGCTGGCCCCTCCCCACCGGGCCAGTCAAACTTCAGGGGCCTTCACCAGGTTAGTTTGTGCTAGGCATAGGGATTCAGTTTGGGAAGGCTTATTGGAACCAGGCCAGGGGTGTTTTAATGGGTTGTATCACAGCTGAAGAAAGGGACAAAGTATTTTAAAGGAATGGAGAAGTACATAGAACAAAATACAAAGAAGGGGAAAGAGAGCCCTTCTGTCTCCAAGTTCTGTCTTTTCCTAGACATTCTTTGATGTGGGGAATTTGGAAGTGAGAGAGCAGTGGAAATGTAGGACCTACTCCAGAGATTCATCCTTTTGCCTCTTTGGGACTTATAATCTCCTTTTTGAGCAGAGTAGAATTTTTGTACCCAAAAATCTATAGAAGAGAAGGACACTGAACCTGGCTGAAGGAAGAAATAAAGTCCCAGGAATTTTCCTTAATTCTTTCTCCAGTAAAAAGGCTGCTTCTCTGGGTTGAGTGCAGAGCTTTGGGACCAAGTGGTTTAAAGTTTTAGAGATATTTCTGGTGCCGGTTAAGTGTTTTAAGGTCCAACAACAGAGCATGGGCTTTGGCATTGGAAGTTTGAGAGTTCAGCCCTTGTTTTGTGTTATTTTTTGTTAGTCTTTTAATCTCAAATAACTCTAAACTTTTTTTCTTTTGTGCCTTTAAAATTTTTCTAGATTTTTTTTTATTGGTACTGGGGATCGAACTCAAGACTGTGCACTTGGAAGATAGGCACTTACACCACTGAGCTAAATACCCAGCCCCAACTTTAAAATTTTTAAAGAATCTAAATAATTGTTTTATTCACTATTCCTAAAATAAGTAAATTCTTGTAATTAGATTCAAGTAGACTGTTTTTGACAAGACTATTGTAACAATATATCTTTTACATAACATTTTGGCAGTGAGGTAGGATAGTGGTAATAAAAGATGAATAAAAAAGACTGAAGGAAATCATAACTAAAAATTGTTCTTTTGAACAGACTGCAACTTTCAAAACACAGCCAAAGATACCTAAGGTGTTCTGCATCAACATCCTTTGGTTAAATTTAGGTTACTTCCTTATCCATCACACCCAAAATTCCTCATTCCACACACCCAAAATTCCTCATTCCATACATTCCATACATTGTGACTAGAAGGAACCTAGTCTCCAGATAAAGCAATAGGTTAAGAAAATCTAAAAGATGTTTACTTTTCTGTTCAAAAAACAAAAAGCTGCAGCCATACCTGTAAAATGGGTTACTACACTTCTTTGGGGTTTGCCACCTTTTCCACCACTTTAAGAGGAATATAAATGTTCCCTATTCCATGAAATAATGTGTCTCATTTCATGGAGCCCTGGCATTCCACTGTTCAGCACATCCAAAAATCTCTGCCTAATAAACCTTTCCCATGTTTCTTATTGACATCTTCTGAAAATTCTTTTTCTGCAATAGGAGTCAGTGAACCTGCAAATTTTATTCTATAGAAGGGTGAGTTAGGTTCCTTATTTCAGCTTTGGGGACTCCCTTAGGCCTAGCCAGTTGACACTGGGAAGTGTATAGTATCAGTTTATCCCTGTTTGGGGAGTTAAATTTGCTGATTTGGACAAGGTATGTCTGTTGGATTTCTTCACTGAAAGCCAAGCTTTTCCTTTTGAGGGTAAGAAATATCTGTGGGATGATACTTTGAGATTGTGCAAATGACTTGTTTTCCATATATCCAAATATCTTGTTTCCCTAATCCCATGATTTTGGTACCCATTAATACATATCACTTGAAACAATCACTACTATGGTGTCAACAATGTTAATTTTTCAATTTTATTATTTTACTTATTTATTTATTTTATAGGAAAGCTTTTTATTTTCTCTGCAAAACTCAAAATTAGTATTCTGAAGTATAATTATGTACCAATAGTTTTATTTTTTATCTAATGTATTATAATTTATCCTACCCATTAAATGCTGTAGTGTAAATTTGACCAGTAGAAGCCTTACTAGTGTGTGTTATTCATTTCAATTGTCTTATTAACTCAACTTTGGCATTAGAAATAAGAAAGACAATTCAAAGTCATCTTTAGCTCAGTTGTTTGTAGTGGTATTTCAAATTTACTTTTGCCAGCAAAAATCATAGTAGTTCAGGTCCAGTATGTTAAGAATTTGAATTTGTTTCTTCTGTTATTTTAAGACAAAAACAGAACATACTGAAAGCCAGTGATCTTTCATGAATATAGTTGAGAAACAAAGTTGAAATTCAAACTGTTACCATCAATCCAGGCAAGTTCTGAGGTACTGTATAGATTTGCTTGTTTGCAAAAGTCCTGGTAGCTATAAATTTATAGCCACATTTGTATCTTAATTGCTATAAATTGTGAATGCTGAGTGTGAACTAGCACAGCAGTTAAAGACTCCAAAAAATGCAGTGTCATGGGCCCTTTAGACTTTCATTGGGTTTACCCTTAGGATTCCCATCATATTCTCACAGTGAAGGCCAGGAAAAAAATCTCTTATGCTTTTGGCTTAAGAAAAGAAAAACTAATTAACTCAGAGCATTTACCAGAAAAAACCCCACCTGGGAAAATAGGCATCTACCCAAATCTATCTATTTCTAGTTGTCTTCTGTCACCTAAGCAGGGAGTGAAGCTGAAACATACTTAAGGTCACAACCCAGTGACAGAAGCCCATGGAAAGACTAAGTTTAAAGATAAGAATACAGAATGCTTCCCCTTTCCTACACCTTTCCAGTTTACTAAAGGGGACTCCAATATAACAACAGAGGATTACAACTGAAAGGGCTTAAAGATATGCAGACTGTCTCTGAAAAGGAATTCTTAGGGAAGCCCTAAAATAACAGAAAAGACAAAAATAGGACCAAAAAAGCCTTTAAATGCTGTGGATGCTCAGATACAGAAAATATCAAACAGCCCAACAGCCAGGTTAGCATAAAACCTCATGCTGACAGCCTATTTACCTAAGTTGCTATTACTTAATGCATCATGTCTAACTTTCATCAAAATATCTTAGTTCAAGCTAAATGGCAATTCTCTTTTATGAAAATATTTTCTACTTTCAGCTGAATTAAGATTGGATTGCACAGAAAATTCTTTGCTTTGTTTGTGTTGTGAGATTCCACACGTAATATCTGATTTATAACCACAAAAATCAATGCAGTGGTTCATATAATTTAAAGAAATTTTAATTATTAATTCAGTATTACAGTGATTAAGTATAATTAAAGGAGTACAATTAAAAGGACTTATTAATAGAACAAAAGAATGAGTGTTTTTCTTAAGGACAGAGAAATTCAAGTGAAATATTTGCATTGAAGGGACCTGCTGGTTTTATGGTCACATCTGCTAACCAGTCTGCATCCTTGGCTCACAGAGATCCTCATGACTCCTGAAAAAAAGTGATGCTTTCAGAAACATTTCCCCTTCATGTTGCCTAGCATATTTCAGCAGTTAATGTTCCCAAAAGTCTTGGTTGAAAAAACACTCAACCTCATGCCTACATTTACTGAAGAGAAGATCAGCCCAGAGGTGATTCAGTAACACATGAACTTGCTCTCCAGACACAAATATAAAGTACAAATCAGAAATAACCCTGGCAACAAGAACACAGAAACCTCATCACACTGAGTTAAAAAGTCAGTCCTTTTATTAGTTAACAGAAATTGAGCATTTTTTGGCCTTGTGTGGTGCCAATACTGGGTTAGGTACTCTAGGGAACATAAAATTAAACAAAGTTCTTGCTTAGGAGGCTCAAAATCATATCAGACAACTAGACACTGACAATGTCCAGCAGTCTGGAGTGAGGAGCATTGAGTTTACATGGGGAACCTAAGGTCACTTTTGTTCATGAAAATACACCATTTCTGTCCAACAAAACTATTCTGTTATATAAATTTTGGGGGGAAACTGACATACTTTCTTCCAATTTTCATTTGTACATCACCATGAAGCCTGTTTTATAAGGGAATGCAACCCTTCACTTGTCATGTAACCTGGTTACATGACATAAGGTCTCTAGCCTTCTGCACCTGGGAAGGAAGGCTAGAGTTACCAGCTAGAGATATGAAATTATGTAGGTGATCATTCCACAGAAAGGATGATAGAGTCATATTCCCACCGAGCTTGTTGTACACATCTATCATTTTGCATTGATGCATTAATTTTCACTTCTCCTTTGTCCTGAGTAGAGAAGGTTTCATGAGCAATCTACATGAGTGACTTGGACTGCTTGGTATCAAACTATTTAAATTTGGCTTATCAGTTGGTTACACATTCCTTGGAATACAAAATAACACCCATACTAGAAACCTTTAGAACTAAGTTATGGTTATAATGCAAGAAGAAGGATATTTTTGTTCACATAGGACTTGAAGTTTAAAAAGCAATATCATGCATGTGAAAACTCAGCATATCGGTGGATTAGATAATTTTCTATTTTTCTACAGCTCTTAATACTTACCTTCATCATAGAATTCAGTGCTCTATGTTAAGGTCATTGTTTATTGATCTACATCCATCCTTAACATCTCACCAGCATATGGCTCATGGTAAATTCTAATAAAAATTGTTAATGTATAAGTGTTGTGAAAGATGTAAGCCAGCTCTAACTCTGCATTCCTTTGAACTCTCAAATATGACAACTTAAGTCTGACAATTTTAATAAATCTTCACACTGGTTGTCTACCTCTTCACTTTTTAAAGAAAGACAGACCATAAGCCCTTACTTTACATTAAAATATATAAGATAGTTTTCCTAGTTAGTTGGTTAGAATCACAACAGTATCCACTTCAATCTATTTCAATGTGTGTCTCATATTGATAGAATTATATCACTTTATTATTTTGTGACTATATCAATATCTATGTAATTGAAACTCAGAATAATGCAACAATTTCAAAGAAAAACCTTTGTAAATTTAAATGTCACATTGTCTTTAAATAATAATTTTGTTTCTGTCGTATTTCCTCAAGACATTGTAGAGTTTCAATAGAGAAACTCTTTAAAATTGTGTGAATATATTATACATTAGCTTCCAGCAAGAGCAATAGGTTCATATTCAGATTGTCTTGGAGTCCATTGGCTGGTGACAGACAGAAAACCAGAAGAAACATGCCCTAAATGTCACATAAACATGTTAGTCCTAACAGCTAAGCCAAATCCAATATTGCTGAAGCTCAAGTGAACTAAACAACCTGCTGCAAATATGCGAGTTACTACCCTCCTCCAAACCCTGTGAAACAGGCATGGGAAAATTTTAGATTTCTGAAAATGTCAAAAATAGCTAGAAAATAAATATTTCTTGGATTCTTTTATAAGTTGGGAAAGTTTATAATTTAGTGCTAAACTAGCTCATTTCTAACCATTGAGAGAAATGCTATCTTGGGCTGTACTGAAGTTTCTCTATAGAGATTTGCTCATTAATGATCAAACAGTGATCTTGCTGAAGTAGAAGATCTGTACACTTAGGTTTGACTGTTTTCTGTGTTTTAAAAATAAACCACATGCATTCCATTTCAGTGGCATAGAGAAAGGTATATTTCACAGGAATGCTTCTTTTTCTAGAAAATAAAAACCCATAGAAAAGCCATAATTGGAATTTGATTTTAAAAATTAGTTTATCAAATCTTCATATTTATAAATTAGGAAACTTTGGTTCTGAAAGTTGAGGTGATTTATCCATAGTCCTATAACTTCTGAAGATGATACTAGCAATAATTTAGGTCTTTCGAATCCAGTGCTATATTCTTTCCTTTCAAAAAATATAATTTTTAAACTTTTAATTTTAATATAATTATAAATTTGCATGAAGTTTTAAGTAGTAATACAAAAAGACCTCAAGTATCATGTGCCCAGTTTTCTCCAATAGCAATATTGTGCAAAAAATTATAATACCACAATCAGAATACTAAAACTGATGTGACCAGCATATCAAGTGCTAATGTGGGAACATCACTTCCTCATAGCACTCTTTTACAGACACATTCAACTTTCTTCTCACCTCATCTTCTCTTTAATCCCTGACCGATAATTAATTTGTTCTTGATTCCTACTGTTTTGTCATTTCAGGAATGTTGCACGAATGCAATTATACATTACACAAACTTTTGGGACTTTTAAATTTATTGTAATTCTCTGAAAAATTTTGGACTGTGTATATTTGGAAAGCATATTACACTTTTTTTCTTCTCATTATTCTGTGCTATAGTCACACTGCATTTTTTTTAAAACACAAGTTGCCTGCTGAAGGAAACCTATGCTGTTTCCAGTTTTTGCTTAATACAAGTAAATTCTCTACAAACTATCATGAAAAAGTTATTATGTAATCATAAATCTTCATTTTTTGACATAAAAGCCCCAAAGTAAAAATTGTTGGTTATATTTATAATTTAATAAGAAGCTAGTTATTATATACTATTGTGCTATGTATGATTATATGGAGACTTTAATACTTACTGGATAAATCTTACATATTTTCCACTGTTCCTTGGGTTTAAGTATTGTCTTAAAATGAATTTAGACCTTTTTAATATTTCCTCCAGCTGACAGAGAATACACATAGTCTTGGTGGTAAAGATTTTTTCACTATGTGTCACCACATTCTCTCAATGTGTTATTTTGGTCGATGCATTCCAACTCGATGGTGAATAGTGAAACAAATTCAGTTGTTTCCTGAAACACAAATACTTTGTCAGAAAGGAAACCATTTTATGTACAAATGAAAAAGTTCCAATAAATCAGGTCATTCTAGACAGACAAAGCAGCCCTTCATGCTTAGAAATTTCCAGAGGAGCTGTCTGTACTATTCAGATTTTTCCAGCTTTCTTCCTTACTTTGGCAGTATAGACCTTATTCTAAACATACCATGAAATATGCTGTACATTTGGCTCCACTATTATTATGTTTGGTCCAAATAGTATCAAAATCATTAACTAAATACACATTGACTTGGAAGAAAAGAGAAAAAAAATTCAAGTGAAAAATGACTTTTGTTGCCAAAATCTGAGTTCTTTTTTAGTGGCTGCTACAACCTCACTAACACCCAAGACAGGAAGGAGGCAGGTGTTTTTTATCCAGTAGATGTTAGTGATGATATGAGTTGTAATGGGAAACAATGCAGTACTTTTAAAAATTCTGACTGCCTTCAAAAACAAGAGATGAATTTTAATATAGAACCTTAAGAGTATTCATTTATAAATCTTCCTATTTTTTCTTGCCCTTTATGTTTAGTTGTGCCTGCAATCTTCAAGAACTCCTCATCAATAGCATATCTTCTTGTAAGCTTCAAGTAAACTGGCATCTTTTTTGAATTGACAGTAAGTCTCAGAAGACGAGAAGGCTTTTAAAGTCAAAGAACACTGAACAATGCAAGGAGAATCATTCCTTGTTAGTGCTGCAATAACATATTCTTTACCATGATATTTTGGTCAAGCCAATCTATAAGACAAGTAATAGTAAATTAAAAAATAATAGTATGAGGGCCGTTGACTTAGCTCAGTGGCATAAGCACTTGCCCTGCAAGTGCACAGTCCTAAATTTGGTCCCTGGTACACACACACACACACACACACACACACACACACACACACACACACAAATAGTATGTGATTGATTTTCCTCAAAAGACAAAATAATAACTGACAGTGTACCTGGTCAAGCAAATAAATGCTGATAAAACTAAATAGATAAGTAAAAACAATTTTACTATTTTAATATCATCACAATGCCTTTCATCTCCTCTACAACCCTCTTTTAATTCAGTGATGTATGAAGCTTCTATGTTCAGAAAAACACAAACCTATTCATAGATTCCTGCCAAGAGCTTGTTATAAATACTTAGCCTTAGATATTACCTTACAAAATATATTTAGTAATTGATTAAGTAAATTTTTAAATAGATTTATTATTTATATAAAATTATTGAACATCATAGAATGTTTTAAAAATACAAAAGCACAAAGAAGATAAAAGTAAACTGTTATTCTGCAAATGATAACCAATGTTAGAATCTTGTATGTTTGCAAACATATTTCTGTTCATATACATAAAATAATTATTTTAATAAAAATAAACTATGAAGTATTTTTAACTTAATTTTAAAATAAATAATCTATAATGAACATTTATTACCAATCAGTGTATACCTATATTGTCATTTTGAGTGGCCACAAAATATTTACCATAATTTCTGTACCTAATTCTCAAATGATAGGCAATTAACTTTTTTTGTGAGGTCAAATATAAGACATTTATCAATATTTTACTGTGATCCTTCTCTGTTATCCCCTTATAATCTTTTGTAAGTAGAATTGTTGGATCAAATGGGAAGTATTTTTAATGTTTGAAATACATTAGAAACTTTTCCAGATATTTCATATTTTTCTATGCTTCCAACAGTAGTGCATAAAAGGAATCTACTTTCCTGTAGATTATTATTATTCAAAGCCATTATTCAACCTTTAACTCTTTGTCTAATAACAGCAGTACACTGCATTGGAATAAAATTTATATTTTAATTCTAAAATTATACCTATTCTTTTATTCTTGATAACTACTTAGTTACTATTAAATTCTGTAGTTCATATTTGATATTGAGAGGCATGACTTTCTAGATTTAAGCTTTCTAAATACTTTAAATGCAGACAATCACTTTTTAGCTCCTCAATTTCTTTTAAATTCAGGATATTAGATTTTTTATGGAGAAAATTTATACTTTTTAAACTATTTGATTTTTTTCCAAGAAGAAAAAGTATAGTGATTTTATACTTTGTATGTGTTTTACTATTATTTGTCAAGAACCCTATGGTTCAGGAGCTGAGTTAAATATTTTATCTGGATGGTATATTTCTTCTTACAGAACTTACTATGTAGTAATAGTAAAATAGCTCTACTGAAAAAAATGTCATAGCCTTTAGTGATAAAACTGTAATTTGAGTCTGGGTCCACATAGCTTGCAAAACTTGGACTACTAATTACTTACAGCATTGTGCATTCTCTGAAGTAGTCTCACGCTAATGCTGATATGAATTGATTCTCTCTTGATGATGGAAGAATGAGATAATTAATACCATTGCATGATACATCTGGTAGCAGCATTTTATTCCTTCATTAGAAAATTAAACAATGAGAAAGGAAGGGATTGCCTGCTATTTTTTCACTTCCTTTAGCTCCTTTTCTTGCTGCCAGATTTCTGTTTAAGCCAGTCATGAATGGCATGATGATTTATGTGAGAGCTGATACCCTTCTTTTCTCACAGGCACTCATCCATCCCTGTTCTGTTTTTCTTCATCTCAAAGGCAATGTATAATGCTGCCAGGCCTAACTCATTACTTACCCTGGAGCCTGCAAATTCTCCAGAAGTCAGAGCACTGGTGTTGGTGATTATGTGGTCCTTGGTCTCTGCCCTTTGGGATCTGAGGGTGAGAGAGGCTGTTGCCCTGGGAAACATTGATTCTGCTGTCTCTCAAGCCCCCGTCCTGCTATAATAATAGACCACAAGCCAGTTCCCTCCCACCTCCTATAGAAAGCAGGAGGACAGTGCAGTGCATGCTTCTTCAGACTGTTTGCAGACTGACAGAACCCATGGAATGGGTGCATAATGATCTGTGAAGATCTCCCAGTATTTCTTACAATTTATTCTTTTGCTTTTATTCATGGTAATAATGTTTTTCCATTGTGAGAAGGGGATCCTGACTGTCTAACAAAAAAATGTACACTTCCTCTCATATTTTCTCTTCCTTGAGTACAGCACAGAATGTGAATTCTTTAGAACTAGAATTATATTGATTTATACAACATGGGCTTTGTTTGTATTTTACAAATATTTAATAGGAATTGACTATATGCAAGACACTACTGAAGGATAAAATAAACAGATGAGACCCCTCCTCCATGGATGCTGCTGGTGTAAGGAGACAGAACAAGTAATTTAATAAATGAGACTGGAAATGCATGCTCTGAAATAAGTCAATAAAATTAGAGTATTTTAATAGAAAGTGATACAGCCAGAGTTTTGGAAAGGGCAACTTATAAATGAATGTCAATGAGGCTGTGATAGCTGAATTAAGATGGAGTGACTAGAAGGACCAACTGCTCTGCAGAGATCTAGAGGCAGAAAACTCCAGGATAAGAGAACAGGAGCAAATTCCCCACACAGGAGAAGATATCAATTTAATTAAAAAGTATAATATTGTAAGATAAAAGAGAATAAAGGATAAAGGAGGGAGATTCATAAATAAGGGCAGAATTGGATCATAGAGTACTTGACGGGTTAGTGGAGGTGTTTATATTTTATTTTAAATGAAATAAAGGGCTACTGAAAAGTTTGATGCAGGAGGTTACAATATACTGCTTTGTGCTTTACATCTTTACTCTGGCTTTTGCATAGATTATAGAGGAGCACAAATAAAAGGGAAACCAGTAAATGTGAGGCTTTTGTAATAATCAAGGTTTGAGGTAATGCTGTCTTAGACCAGGGTGAGAAATAACAGAAACGAATAGAAGTAAACTGATATGGAATATATTTTTCTTGTGCAGCTTATTGATGAGTTAAATGGTAGTAATGTTGGGAATGTGGTGAAGATGAAGGAAATCAAGGAATCTAGGATGACTCCAGAGTTTTAACCTGAGCAACTGGGCAGATGGTGATCACATGTCCTAATATGGTGATGAATCAAGAAAGAATAGCTGACATTGGACAGGAGAGAAGGCTTCTGTTAGGCAGACTTAAAATTGATATGTCATCTAGACAACCAAAAGAGAGTATCAGTCACATGAGTGAGTTAAAGAGGAATCAGTTCAAGTTACAATGTGGAAAGCATGTTTTCATTAATTGAGATGAAAACATCTGTAGTTTTGTATAGGGGAAATCCTCTGAATCAATTACCTCTATTATCAGTGATGCCATTTTTATTATGTGAATTCAAAGACAAGTTTATATTTAATTCTTTCTCTTCCTTCCATTCCCCTATCTGGACACCAATCTTTGCTCACTTGTTGTTAGGATCCTTTCATCCTACTATTTATCTTTTCTAGCATCTTTAATGAACTTCCATTTGAAAAATTCCTCAGCCCACTAGGCTTGCATCTTCATCACTTTTGCAGCCTGCTTTCTTCTGCTCACTCTCGTGAGTTCCTAATGAGTCTCCTTCTACCATCTCTGTCCTCCTCAACCGGAATTCCTTTGTCCCTGCTTTTAGTTGACATCTCACCCTTTGAGACTACAAAAAAATCTTCCCCCTCTTCAAAGTGTTCCTCTGACTGATGGATACCTCTGTCTCATAATTCGGGTCAGCATTTTCAGAATCTGCCTAATACTAACAACTCTCCATTATTCTCTTCTAAGTAATGTCTACTCAGAAAGTTATAACTTTAGACTAGTAATTGGGAAGTAATTAATAATTAATAATTGGGAAGGTAATTAATAATTGCTCCCTGAATGAACTGGGAATTAATCTTTACCATAGAGTTTCTTTTGACATATATTATGTAAATTGAGTGAAATTGAATATATAAAATATCTCATTAATGAACAAAATGAAATGAAACTTAGATGGGGATCAAATTAAAGAAAGAGCATAGGCTTTAAAGACAAGGTTTACAAGGTTCTTGTGAACTTTTGCTAAGAAATGCCTATATGAGCCTTTGTAGTGTGTAAGTTACTGTGCCAAATCATTCTTAGCTTCAGAGATTTATGAAATGAAATGCTTGGGTGTTGGTATCACAAACTTCAATGGCTTGGCTCTCATTCATAATTTTGTCTACTTTGTCTTAGGCCTCACAGAGCCTTTTTCTTACACTCTGAACTTCTTTCATGTTTCACAATGGCTGGAACTAAAAACCTGAATTTAATCACCTTTGAATTACTGTTTTCTATTACTTATTTGTATTGTTTTGTTTTGTTTACCATTTTTAGAATTGAAACAAAAATGCACTAATATGAATGAGTGGAGAACATATCAATTCCAACCTGAAATATGTATCTTCAGACTCTTCTCAATCAGTCTGCTGAACTCTCATGACCAGTTTTGAAAATACTTGACATGCCATGACCATGAATTGTGAAGATTCACACATGAGCTCATCCTCTTTGAAGATTTTCATATTACATTTCATACTTAATGGTTTGTACAGAAATAATAAAACACCAATTAGATAACACAGTCCCAGACACAAGGCCTCAAGTATGTGCTGACAGTTTAGGCAAGTTAAGAGCAAAATATATAGCATCTGGATGAAGAATATATGATGGTGCTCCTGTGTATGGAGGCAGCTAGAGCTTGACAGTATGATCAGACAGGCTGTGTTCTGTAGGAATACCTTATAACATCCAATGCTCAAAGGACATTGCCCTTACATCCTCCAGCTGGACTACATAATGACTTGAATGTTGACAACCTTCCTTAGAGCTGGCAGGAAACTGCCAGTATAGTGGTACAGTGAAAGCCATTTTTTTTCCAGACATTATGACTCACTCCAACTAAGTCTGTATCAGGTTTTCAGTCCTGTGCTGAGGGACAAAAGATTTCAAGAAAAATAAATTTACAAACACAACTTAACAGTGGTTGCCAACTTACAGATTTTCTGTGTGTTAAGTTAAACACTTTCATACATGTTGGTGAGAAGACTGCTTCTTCTCATGTTTCTTTGACACTGCACCTCTCTGGAGGCAGAAAATCTTGCTAGCATCAAACTGAAGAGGAAGCTCTTCACTTTAAGTTAACTGTTTCTGGGCATAAAAATTGTCATCTAAATACATATATAAGTGTTTTGCTCCTAGGTAAGGCCCTTCAAGGAAATAAAATGAATTTGCTAGTTTTCTGTAATTATTCTAGATCCAAAGTTATGTAGTTACAATGAGACCAAATAAAGGGTAAATAGTAATTTTTATGGAAGTTGTTAAGTGAAGAAGAAATAGTTATATAACCATTTTGTAACCTTCATCAAATTAATGGTTCTATGCAATGAACATCAAAGACAAGTCACATCATAAACACAGATCTTGCTAAGCCTGAGGTCTTTTGTTAAAAAAAAAAGTAAATCTAAACCTGCTTATATTTTTCCATTTAGAAAATAATGTACTGGAAAATACATAGAACAGAGGAACATATTTAAATTACACCTCAAGATATGATCAGGAAAACCCAAATTGTAAAAGTTATATAGAAAAATAACTTGTTCTTTTCAACAAATAAACTTAAAACAATGAGTAGTAGAATTGAACTCAAAATGTTTTCATATTGCTGCAAAGGATCTTTTTATATTCTGATGTAAGCACACAAATTTAAAAGAATCGTAGGATTGGGGACATAGCTGAGTGGCATAAAAATCTGCCTGGCAAGCACAAGGTTGTGAATTTGATTCCTAGTATTCCCCTCTCAAATACATACAGTGATACTGAACTGACTGTCTAAGGACTCAAAGAGATTATTATTAGTTTTTGACTGAAGCAGAATGATGGCTATAGATTTTTAAAATGTGTTTATATGAGAACATGTGATCTCAAATTTTTGGTCTTAGGATCTCTTGTACTATTAAAAGTTACCAGAGATGTTAGAGTTATTTGAACAAATTTCTTATGCGTATTGATATTATTAGAAATTTAGAACTAAAAATTTAAAAAAATATATGTATTATTTCATTTAAAATAAAATATTCTAATTGCATATCTATTATAAAAACTAATTATATTTTCCAAAGCAAAATGTAGTGATAAGCCCTCAGCCCAGCATATCTGGGATGCCCTGGACTGTTGCCATGGGCAGCATGCCTAGGATGCCCCTGGTATGCCTGAGATGCCCTGGACTGCTGCCATGGGCCTGATCCTTAGCCCAGAACACCTGAGATGCCTCAGACTGCTGCCACAGGCCCACCCCTTAACCTGGCATGGCTGGGATGCCCCTGACTGCCACTGTGGGCTCACCCCTTGGGGAACCCACCCACCTCCTGGGCCTAGTATTGTGGTTGATCTTTGGTTCTAGCCCCTTCTATGAGAAGCTTGGACTACAGTGGATTACCATGCTGGCTTGATGGGAGACTCAGGAACCCCTCATCCAAATAGAAGAACACAGTAGGCTCCAGTCACTGTGGTGAGTGTCCCTAAAATAGAGCCTGAAATGTGTGCCCCTAAAATAGAGATCTGCAGTGGGTAAATAAGAGCAATAGTGAAGCTCCTTCCAACTGTAAGCCTTGGCGAATCTGGCAAGAGAGTGGAAGATCCCCTCCTCCACACAGAGAATGTCAGACAGGTTAAGAGTGTACCAATAAGGCCTCCCCCAACTTGTAGAAAATTAAAAGAGCTTATAAGATACCCAGTGATACAGTAGGGCCTCAGCTGACACAAACACTATAGACAGGGAGATCTGAAGACATGGGAACAGCAGTAACCTGAAGACATAGGAACAGCAGAAACTAAGAGTTGACTTACATCAATACTTCTAGGCTAGAAAGCCCAAGAAGAATATAGGACTCACCCAGCAGGCCCTGCAGGACGAATTCAGGTGATTGGCTCTCCTCTTCATTGTGGTACCCAGCAATTGGACAAACATCAACCGCACAGTAGGACCCTAAGTTTCACACTATGGACAGTTGAAACTGTTGGGATTGAAAGATCAACCATTTACCCAAAAAATGAAAATGACAAAATGAAAAGGCAAAATGTCAAACATCTAGTCTATCAGGGGAAAGTACAGGAGACATTAAAATAGAGGATTTTAAAAGTCATACCCCAGAAATCTCTGAAAAGATAGTAAGTGAAATAAACAAACAAATTCATGAGGCTATAGGGGAAATCAAATTAGAAATAGTTACCTATGTAGAAATAACAACTTTAGTAAAGAGTTACTCAACATAGCCAGAGAAGAAATAGATAAAAAATACAGAAACATGGGAAATAGACTGAAACCTTGAATGAATAATATAGAAAACAAGTAGAATCTGTGAAACAAATTCAAATAGATACCCAAGAAACAAAAAATCCTATTGAAAACTGGCAAAATCTTTTAAATGAAGTTGAACATAGAATTTTGGACCTTAGGACAGGATCACAGTTCATGATCATGAAAGAGCAGAACTCTTAAAAACAACAAAGCAGCATGAAATGACAATCCAGCAGCTTCAAAGAGAAGAAGAGAAACAATATCAGACTAATAGTCATCAATGAAGATACAGGAGTCAACGCAAATGACATAGGTAAACTATTCACAGGAGTAATAGAAGAAAATTTTCCAAACATGGGGTAAAACCTGATACACAGATAAGTGAAGCATATAGAATGCCAAACAGGCAAAACCAGCATAAATCTACACCCAGACATATAATAATTAGGATCCCAGAAAAACAATATAAAAACAGAATACTAAAAACTGTTAGAGAAAAGACACAACTCACCTATCTAGGAGAATCATGGCAGACTTTTCAGCCCAAACCCTCAAGTTAAGATGAGATTGGAATGCAATCTTTCAAATCAGACTGATGTACCCAGCAAAACTGTCTTTCAAATTTAATGGATAAACAAGATACTTCCATGACAAAGAAAAACTGAAGAAATTCATGTCCACCAAACCAAAACTAGAAAGAGTACTGAAAGACATACTAGATAGACATAAAAATGACCACAATCTCCAGAACAACAACAGAAAGACAACACCGGGCAGAGCATGGACTTAAACAAAGAAAAGCAGAAAACAAACAAGAGGAACATAACATGACAAAGTTGAGCCAGTACATGTCAGTTATATCCATAAATGTAAATGGCCTCAGTTCACCTATCAAAAGAAATAGGATGACAGAATGGATCAAGGAACAGGATCCTACAATATGCTGTTTATAATAAACATATAAGACTCAAAAAAACCTCGTACACTAAAAGTAGAAGGATGGAGAACAGTGTCCCATGCAACAGGAACTGAGAAAAAAGCAGGGGTAACTATTGTGTTTGCAGACAATGTGAACTTCAAACCTAAAATGATTAAAAGAGATATAGAAGGTCACTACATACTTGTTAGTGGAAAACTTCAAGAAGAAGAACAATTGTAAATACATATGCACCAAATGCAGGAGCACCTACCTATATAAGACAAATACTAATAGACATGAAAAACCAAATACACAAGAACACAATTGTAATAGGAGACTTATTACCCCACTGTCACAAAGAGATAGATCAACTAGACAAAAGGTCAGCAAAGAAATAATAGAACTTAATCATGCCTGTGAGCAAATGGACTTAGTAGACATTTACAGAGGATTCTACCTGACCACATTGGAATATACATTCTTCTCAGCTGCACATGGAACATTTTCCAAAATAGACCATATGTTAACCTATAAAACATTCTAAAGTAAATGCAATGTTATTGAAATCATCCCATGCATAATATCTGACCATAGTGCAATGAAATTGGAAATTAATGTCAAAAGAAATTGCAAAACCTGCATAAATACATGGAAATTAAATAACAACCTTCTGAACAACCAGTGGGCTAAACATGAAATTAAAGAAGAAATAAAGCAATACTTGCAATTCAAAGAAAATGCAGATGCAACATGCCATAACCTGTGGGACACAATGAAAACGGTCTTATGAGGGAAATATACAGCAACAAATAGTCACATCAGGAAGACAGAATGATCACAAATAAACAACCTGATGCTACATCTCAAGCTTCTAGAAAAGGAAGAGCAAGTCAAACCCAAAGCTCACAGAAGAGAGGAGATTGTAAATATCAGAGCAGAAATTAATGCAATTGAAACTAAAACAAAACAAAACAAAACACCCAAAGAATTAACAAATCAAAGAACCTGGTTTTTTAAGAGAGTAAACAAAACTGATATACCTCTAGCTAACCTTATAAAGAAAAAGAAAGAAAAAACTCAAATTCACGCATTAAGAACTGAAACGAGGAAAATCACTACAGATCCCGTGGAAATTAAAAAGATCATGAATACCTACTTTGAAAACCTCTACTCCTATACAGTGGAAAACAGAGAAAATGGACAGATTTCTAGAAATGTATGAACTATCAAAGTTCAATCAAGAAGATATAATAATTTTTTTTTGGTACTGAGGATCAAGCCCACAATCTTTTTTTTTTATTTAAAGAGAAACAAAAGCATGTAAAGGGTAGAGAAAATACAGAATTTCAAAAAAAAAAATAAGAAATCACTGGTTGGTAAATTACATATTGTCCTCTTAGAAATAGTTGTTCAAGTTATAAAATTAAAGCATACAAAGTAGATATCCAAACAATGAGAGTGTAAACAGCTATGCATGCATGAATCTCTACATGTATTTCTATCCTTTCTGTATTAGAGGGAAAAACAAAACTTAGCAAGACAAAACAAAACAAATTCCTATAAAAACATGAAACCAAAAAGTAATATAAAACCACAGTACAAGGTGATCTAAAATGATTACTGTGTTGTTTCTTATTATATTCAATAGAATTGTCCTTATCATCAGGCATAATTGAATATAGCAGTATAATTGAATATAGCAGTTACATAACAATATTAGTAAAAACAAAATATTGTAGACAGTATAAAACTTCAAAGGCAGGTAATAATCAAACCAGAGTGGATATTCTAGTGGATCTTGTCATCTTAAGTGCAGTTGCCTATACTCTCAGACTTGATACTATCAATCATAACAGCTTTGAATAAAATCTATCAATACAAAACAGCAATCTAACAAACCAGATTCAATTATGATCAGTCATGGCAAAACAGTGTAAGTTATACAGAGCTTTAGATTAAGTCAATAGGAAATTAAGGATGATTACCATACTATAAATCCTGTTATTTTTGGGATTACTGTCTGTGCCCTCAAATCTAGTACAGGTAGAATGACTGGAACAGAATATAATACATCTAAGCAGAGTAGTGTGAGTAATGTGGGTTTTAAATCCTGCTGCACTATTAACAATAGAGTGTATCAAGGCCATCTATGTTAGAGATTCTAGCTATCCTCTGCCTCATTTCTGCTATGCTATTTTTCTGCCTTTGTTTGTCTAGTTTTGTCCTTCATTCTACTGCCTGCCACTTTGTGCCCCTATTCCTAAACTCCTGGTATTTTTTTTCTGTCTCACTCTAGAATGCCCTTCAGCATTCTCTGTAGGGTTGGATTGGTGGTCACCAACTCCACCAGTTCCTCTTTGTCTTGGAAGCATCTTGTTTCTCCATTAATTTCTAGTGACAGTTTTGCAGGGTACATCAATTTGAGCTGGAGGTTATTTTCATTCAGGGCTTGGAATATTTCACTCCAAGCTCTTCTTGCTCTGATGGTCTGTGTCGAGAAGTCAGCTGTGATCCTGATGGGCTTGCTTTTATAGGTAATCTGTTTCTTTTCTCTGAAAACTTTTAATATTCTGTTTTTATATTGAATTTATGGTATCTTGATTATTATATATCTGGGTGTAGCTCTGTTTTGGTTGTAGGTGGCTGGAGTTCTGTATGCCTCACATAACTGAATGTCATTTTCTTTTCCCATGCTTGGGAAGTTTTCCTCAATTATTTCTGTGAATAGCCTTTCATGCTTCTTCATTCATATTTCTTATTCTTAAATTGTAAATTCTCTTGTCATCTTCTAGCCTTTATATTGTTACTGCCTGCTTCCTTGTTATTTTTAAGAGAACTTTTCTTTCATGATCACACATTGCAAACTTGTCTTCAAGTTTTGATAGTCTATCCTTAGTTTCTTTTAAGGTGTTTTGCCAGCTTTCAATGGAGTTTTTAATTTCCTGGTAGTCTCTGTGAATCTGCTTCATGTATTCTAGATTTTCTCTATATTCTTTATTGAATGTTTCTCTCCTTTTTTTGTGTTCCTCCCTTCTTCTGTCTATGTCTTCCTGAGAGATGCTTAGCATTTCTTTTATTACTCTACTCATATCTTGCTTTTCCTGATTTAATATTTCAGTTTTGAGTTCAACTACAAGGTCCCAAAGATATCTCTTAATGTATATTGAAGCCATGTGTGATGTTGCATGTTTACCACCCTCAGTCTCCCTTGTTTTTCCCTCTTCTGGATCAGTGCACTCAGGGTTCTGGGCAGGGGGCCTCCTCTTGCCTCTCTCTCCTGTCATGGTCCTGGTTTCCTCCACAAAGGTGTACAGTGCAGGGCCCAGCCCCCTTCCCTGTTGGCCATGGTTTCTCCAAAGCATGCTGACAAAGAACTTCTGCCCTCTCCAGCCTGCGTGCTAGGTGCAGGGAATCTATTTGGGATGGCTCCTTGGGTCCCGGCCAAGTACCCTGTCCAGTCCAATAAAATCCCATGCACCTGCTCTAGGGAGGAAACAACCAACTGAAGTCACTGTTGCTCCAGCTCAGGATCCTCTTGTCTGATTCCAACATGTCACCAATTTGGTTATACCCTTCCCATGGGAAGGGTTTCTTTCCCAGCACTGACGGTGGATTAATGAAGGTACCTTCACTGGGTCTGCTCTCTGTTGGCTCACCAACCCCTGACTTCAGTGCTGCTGTGGTTCCTATGAGTGGTGGCAAGAATGAATTTGGGAGGCTCTGCCAGCTGGTATGAATTCAAGCTGGCATAAATTCAGGCTGGCGCAAACTTGGTGGATTGCAGGAAGAATGCTGTGTCCCATAATTTGTAGCTGTTTCAGTTGTAGTCCTGACATGTTTGACAAGCCTTTTTATGTTTTAATTTCTTCCTGTGTCAAGAGGATCCATCTCCCTCTGTCTGGATCTCTCCAGGATGTTTTATTCTGGCATATTAGTTATTTCTCCTGGGAGGCTTTTATTTTGTTGCTCACTGATTGGCCATCTTGACTTCTCCCAAACCCACAATCTTGCACTCACCAGGAAGGTGCTTATACCACTGAGATAAATCCCCAGCACTTTTTTTTATATGACAATTTTGAATAACCCAATATCAGCTATTGAAACTGAAAACGTGATTAAAAACTTACTGACACACACACACACACACAAAAGCCCATGGATTCATGGCTGAATTCTACAAGATATTTAGGGTAGATTTAGTGCCAGTACTCCTCAAACTCTTCAGTGAAGTTGAAGAAATCCTCCTTAAATCATACCTGGAGGTAAGTATTACTGTGATACCAAAAGCAGAGAAAGACCCAACCAAAAAGAAGAATTGTAGGTCAATCTCCCTAATGAACAGTCATGCAAAGATTCTCAAAAAATACAGGCAAATAGAATGCAGCAAATCGTCAAGAAGATTATACACCACAGTGAAGTGGGATTTATTCCAGGAATGCAGGGATGATTTAACATATGTAAATCAAGAAATGTAATACACAACATCAACTGAGCCAAAAACAAAAATAACATAATCATCTTAATAGATACAGAAAAAGTTTTTGATAATGTCCAACACTTATTCATGATAAAAACCCATCAGAAACTCAGAATAGATGGTATCTACCTCAATTTCATAAAGGCCATCTATGACAAACCAACAGCTAATATTATACTAAATGGTCAAAAACTGAAAGCTTTCACACTAAAATCAAGAACAAGACAAGGATGTCCATTATCACCAGTCCTATTCAATATAGTTCTAGGAATATTAGCCAGGGTGATTAGACAAGAGAGAGAAATAAAAGGAGTAAAGATAGTAAAGGAAGAAGTTAAATTATCACTATTTGCAGATGACATGATACTCTACCTAGAAGACCCCAAAAACTCTTTTAAAAGACTACTAGAGGTAATAAATAAATTCAGCACAGTAGCCAGATATAAAGTCAGCACTCAAAAATCAAAAACATTCCTGTACACAAACAAAAAACTCACAGAAAGAGAAATTATGGAAATATCGCTTTTCACAATAGCATATAAAAAAATGAAATACCTAGGAATCAACCTAACCAAGAATGTAAAAGACCTATATGCTGAAAATTATACTACTCTATAAAAGCAGATTGAAGAGGATATTAGAAAATGGAAGGGTGTTTCTTGCTCTTGGTCAGGAAGAGCCAACATTGTGAAAATGACCATAGTTCCAAAACTCTTATACAGTTTTGATGCAATCCCAATCAAAATACCATTGACATACCTCACAGATCTAGAGAAAACACTCCTAAAATTCATTTGGAAACAGAAGAGACCTAGAATAGTAAAGGCAATTCTGGACAACAAAGGCAAGGCAGGAGGCATCTCAATTCCTGATTTGAAATTATATTACAAAGCTACAGTGATAAAATCAGCATGGTACTGGCAAAGAAATAGACCTGATGACCAATGGAACAGATTAGAAGATGCAAACACAACTACAAAGACAGTCAGCCACCTGATATTTGACAAAAGGGCTAAACATGTTCACTGGAAAAAAGATAGCCTCTTTAACAAATGGTGTTGGAAAAGTTTGCTTTGCACATGCTGAAGATTGAAAATAGACCCATTCCTATCACCATACACTAAACTAAAATCAAAATGAATCAAGGATCTAAATATTAAAACAGAAATACTAAATCTACTGGAAGACAAAGTAGGTAAAAATCTTGGAGACATAGGGGTAGGGAGAGAATTCATGAATAAAATACAAACCACACAGGAAATACTTCAAAAAATCAACAACTGGGATCTCATATTACTAAAAAGTTTTTGTACTTCAAAAGAAATTACCAACAGAGTGAAAAGAAAACCCACAGAGTGGGAAAGAATTTTAGCCAGCATCCCCTCAGACAAAGGACTTATAACCAGAACATATAAAGAACTGAAAAGCATCAAGCTTCCTCAAATTCAAAGACCCTCTCCAAAAATGGGCATCTGAGATGAAAACACAGTTCTCAGATGAAGACATACAAATGGCAAATAAATACATGAAGAAATGTTCACCATCATTGGTCATTCAAGATATGCAAATTAAAACAGCACTGAGATTTCATCTTACTCCAGAAAGAATAACTGCCATCAAGAAAACAAGTTATAACAAATGTTGGCAAGGCTTCTGGGAAAAAGGAACATTTCTCTGCTGCTGGTGGCAGTATAAACTGGTGCAAGCATTGTGGAAATCAATATGGATATTCCTCAACAAACTAGGATTAGAGGTTCCATTCAACCCAGCTATTCCCCTCCTGGGTATTTTCCCCTGAAATTTGAAAAGATCATGCCACAGTGATATATGTGCGCCCATGTCTATGTCAACAAAATTTGTAGTAGCTAAATCTTGGAAACCAAAATGCCCATCAACTGCAGAGTGGATGAATACATTGTGGTACTTTTATACAATGGAATATTACTCAGTTATAAAAAAGGATGATCTTCAGGCCTTTATAGGTAAATGGAGGCAATTTGAGACTATCCTCATAAGTGAAATAAATATGTCTCACATTTTAAAATATCATATTGTCTCTCTAGTGTAAAAAATTATAAAAACTGAAAGAGTAATAAGATCTAAAGTACATAACAGATATTGTAAAAATGAAAGGGAAGGAAAGTGCTACAAAGGATATAACTATATGGATGTTCAAGTATGTAGGATAGATGATCATATTACTAAGTTTCCATTAGATCATTAAACAGAATGGTCTGCACTTTCAATGTTTGTGTGTTCACTTTTTATGCTGTGATTTTGTAACTTGAACAACCATTTCTAAGAGGACAACATGTACCTTATCAACTAGTGATTTCTTAATGTTAACATTTTTCTTTGAAATTCTGTATTACCTATCCCCTTTTGTCTATTTTGTGTTTTTTTTCTTTAAATAAAAAATATAGTGATGAGTATGGTATTATTTTACATGTTTGCAAATATCTGAAACGAGTGTCTCAGTAGAAGACGTATAGATTTTCAGATTTACTTTTGTACTGAATTCTTTGTAATATGTCATGAACCTTCTGGGAAATATGACTGTCTACTTATGAAAGGATGGAGAGAAAAAGGCAGCTACTAATGTGTTACATTTATTAAAAAATGAGACCCATGAAAAGATTTTGCAACCACTGGCAGCCAACCATTCATACCATAAGAACCATTGTATGGGAAATATATTCCGATATATTTAAAATGAAAGAAAGTGATTTTTGGTATTAACTTCACTTTAATATGGATTTGAAGAGAAGTAACTGAGTATGTATTTGGCACAATATTTTTCTCAATTTGATTATGGTTCAGACTGGATAGGAGTTCAAGAGATTTGTTACACTAATCTTTTTCTGATGTTACAATTTTCCATAACAAAAAAAGAAATTTGACTTAAAAGAA
The DNA here is from genome assembly GCA_004027455.1 of Hydrochoerus hydrochaeris. Taxonomy (NCBI): domain Eukaryota; kingdom Metazoa; phylum Chordata; class Mammalia; order Rodentia; family Hydrochaeridae; genus Hydrochoerus; species Hydrochoerus hydrochaeris. The sequence goes on from PVLA01003426.1 coordinate 115,387, forward strand.
AAAAAGTGTAGTAAATATCAAATGTTTATATTTTGTAAATTGGGCAAATATTTAGCTGTAATATGAGTGATGATTAAAGCATTGAAATCATTGGGGAAAAATAGTAACTTCCATTTGCTAACATTGTCTTTAGGAAATCCTGAGTGAACATATTATGGGTAAGATTACATTATTCTAATATCAATGCTCATAAAAAGATATATGTTTTGGGCTGGAGATTTAGCTCAGCAGCATAAGAACCTGCCTGGCAAGCTCGAGATCATGATATATACGTTTTAACCTTTTAATTGAAATTGATGAGTTTTCTGTATTAGCATAAGTAATTTGGAAGTGAATATAAGTTTTAAAAGTTGGATGAAAGGAATTTAAGAGGTATTTTGTAGGTTTAAATCATTTGGACTATATAGTTCTTACTTTAGTAATGAATTGTTAACTGTTGATAAGAAAAATTTTTCACACAGAAATAGTACCATTTCTAAATGTTTCTTATAGGTTAGTTTTGCTAAGATTTCAATGATTAGATTATGATTTTATGTAAAACCATTTAAAGTGTCAAGGAATACCAGAAATAGGTCTTAGTTATCCTACAAGGCTGTTATAGTATGAAACTGAAACTTAAACCAGACAGTGGGAAAAGAGACAATGGAAAGTAACCATTACCCTTCTGAATATAGATGGAAAAAATTCTGAACAAACTAAATCTAGGAGTGTACAAAAGGTTTATCCATGTAATTCAAATAGATTTAATATTGCAAAAATATTAAACATCATTCTACATTTAAATAATAATGTATTGGAAAATACACAGATTACAGGAACATATTTACATGACATCTCATTTAAAAGATTAAACCAGGAAACCTAGTACACTACCTTAGCAGGGTGGGAGAAAATACTGTAGTAAATTTTTAATTAGAAGATAATTTTTCAAAGTAACATAATCAAAAATTAGAAAATATGAGAATGAATACAACTGGCCACCATATAAAATATTTGGTACATCACTTCTGTAGAAAATCATATTTGAGGTCCTCAGTAGCATAATAAATAAAGCAAGCACAAATATTGAAAAGGAAGAACTAAAACCTTTATTATATTCAAATGACATGTCTATATAAAACCTAATAATATTCATGTACAAAAGTTATAAATAACCTGATGGTAACTGGATATATGTTCAATTCAAAAATCTGTTTCATTTCTATATGCTATGGAGTAAACCTCAGGAAATAAAAATTTAAAGAGACAATATTCACAATAGTGATGAGACTTAAAAATTTAGGTATCAACTCAAAATAAAATTTATGAGATTTATATATAGAAACTAACAACACTTTATAAAACACAACTGAGGAAGATACAAGTAAATTGAGAGATATATCTACTAGATGAATAGATTGTAAACATTTAATATTATCAGAATGTTATTTACCCTCAAAATTGTCTATCCCTTCAATATAACTTCAATTAAAATTGTAACAAGATTTTCCTGTGGAATATAAAATTTAAAATTCTAAAAATGATATGGAATAAAAAGATGGCCTATACCTGTCTAACCAAAAAAAGAAGTAGCGAGTAGCCAGATACCAATATTTATTATAGATCTCCAGCAATTATGGCAGTGGAATATTAATGCAGAAATAGACAAATTAACCAGTGGAACAGTATATAGGCTCATAAACATACATATATGGACTTTCATGAATGATTAAAAATGGACTGTACAATAAAAAGTGGGCATTGAAAAACCAGTTATCTAGATTGGAAGAAAAAGGATGTTAGACCTTTATGTCACAAGTGTTTACACACAGCACACACACATACACACTCCAAATCCAAGAAGATTAATGAATTAAATATAAAAAGAAACACCTTAATCTTTTAGATGGAAGATTAGGTGGGTGTATATAAGTGAAGAATTTTCTAAAGAATGAAAGCATATATTAGCCATAAAAGACTAATAAATTGATTGCATTAAAATTAAGAAGAATTTTTATTAAAAGACATCCTAAGAAAAACAAAAATATTTTAAACTAGTAGTAGATATTTGAGATTCAAAAGGGGTCCACTCAAAAACATATAACAAGTACAAGAAGAAAAGATGAAGTTCTGTAGCAAAGTAGACTACCACTGAGGAGGAAATACATGATGACATATGAAGTTTGACTTAGGGAAAGCTAATCAAGTTTCAAATGAGGTAAACTTTATGTCCACTAGCATAAGCTAAGAAAATCTAATGAACCAGTGGTTGGAAAGAATGTGAGTTAGCACAAATTCTTTTCCATTTCTGATAAACACAAATTATTACTATGACTGGATAGATTTGTGACCCTTCCAGTTGTATTAAATAAACACATAACTCCTATAAAAAGATAGATAACTGTACTACTAACCTCTTTTCATTCATTAAAGAACAATTGGTGCTTTCATGTTTGATCGATCTTTTTTTGCCTAAATCTTGTAACCTGAACAACTACTTCTAAGATAACAATATACAACATATTAACTGTTAATTTTCTACTATTTTTTTGAAATCTGTATTATTTTTATTCTTTTTTATGTTTTGATTTTTAAAATAAAAAATTTTTAAAGAATATAATTACATTTTTTCTGTATATATTTAAAATAAACTGAAAATGTGCAGAAGACATACATAAGAAATATAATAATAGAAAAATGAAACAAAATGTGGATTAATAGGAGAACAGATTAAAGGACAGTAGCATATTCCTATAGTGGAGTGAAAGTATGAATTGCAGCTCTGTCCAATAACATGGATAACATGATAACAAAGAGTTAGCCAGTGTCATGGTTTATATCTACATATCCCTCCAAAGCCTCATGTACCCATAGGTGGGGCTTTTCGGAGATGATTAGATAATGAATGAGTGATACTCATCAGTGGATTAACTCACTGATAAGTTTATAGCTAAATGTGATGTTGGGAGGTAGGGCTTGGTTGGAGGAGGTAGGTCACAGGGAGAATGGCCCGGCAAGTTCTATCTTCCACCTTCCCTCTTCCTTGGTCTTTCTCTGCTTCCTGCTGCTATGCTATGAGTGAGTGTCTTCTGCCAAGCCCATCTGCCATGTCACCTTGCCTTGAAGTCAGCTGACAATGGACTGAAACCTGTATAGACAGAGAGCCTAAATAAACCTTTCCTTCCTTAAATCATGAGTGTCAGATACTCTGTTCTAATGACAAGAAAATAATTAAGACAATAAGTAAATGAACAAGTGATATTACACTCTACAAAAGTATATTTCCTGTTTTTATAAAGTTTAAAAATAAACAATATATTCCTTTGTAAGCAAAAATATCTATATGTTTATATGTGTACTTGCAAACAAATATATCTTAGGTCTACATATTACATGTCAATAGACACATGTATTCAAGTGTGTAAAAATATATGTAGTTTACACATGTTTTTGTATATATGTATTGATTTTCTATTCAAATACATACAAATACATTCTATTCAAATATCTATACTTATAAATGCATAAGCAATTATTTTCACAAAACAAATGCATAATCAAAATTATTTTCACTAAACAAGAAAATACAAATATGTAATTTATAACAATGAGGAGAAGATTTTTTAATAGGTAGGGTGATGAAGTATTTATTCTATTAATTAACAATGAATGAATATGACTGAATTGGGCTCAAACCAAAGATGACAGTCAGTGTTTCATGAACCTAGGAATATGATTAAACTTGTTCTCTTTATTGAAACTCCATGGGTAACAATAATAAAATATAATAAAGAATAAAATTATACAAAATTAGGAAAATATAGCCATTAAAACCACTTTTGTTAAAAATGTATTTTTGAGTATAAAAATATTAAGAAATTATTATGGGATTATTGGTAAATATCACTACACAAAATTTAATATTTCTACACATCAAAATGTTTGTAAATACAATTTAAGAGCAAATATTGGCTAAGTTGAGAATATTTGCAAGTGAGTATGCATGTGGTTAAAACTTTCTGTAGATTAAGAGCTTTGTGAATCAGTGAGAAACACATGAACATCACAGTGGAAACATGAACAACAACCATTCATGGCATTCAAAAGAAAAACTACAAATGACCAACATGAATTTGAGAAAAGTATTTTCACTAAATGCATGCAAATAAGATAGCAGAGTTATATTATTTCATGTCAATCAAATAGTTAAAAATTTCTTACAAAAGATAATATTTAATTCCATAAAGATCACAATGATATAGATGCTTCACTACATAGTGATGCAAGATAAATTTTGACAAAGTTATGGAAACACTTTTTCAACATGGTGTGATTATGCTTGAAAATTTAACCTTTGTAATTCTTCTAAAATATTTATTTATTCTGTAAATATTTGTGTATAACTTTTATGTACCATCTACCACAAGGCACTAGCCATGCAATGGAAAATTGTTTAAGTTGCTGAGCTGATGGAACTTATTGTGTAAATTAGAAGATAATTATTAAGCAAATTCATAAAACAGGTACAAAATGTGATTGTATGAATATAATGTTCACAACATTGTGAAGGGGTAAAATAAGAATTGGAATTTTGAACTTCAAAAGTAATAATCAACCTGAAATTTCAGGAAGGATTAAGGAACAGTTAGGTGAAAAAGTTGAATCCTCATAAGAGAAAAAAAATTAGCAAAGATCATGTCATGAGATCTCAGGGAATAAAAAGGAACATTTAAGATAAGACTGGAGATGTAGGCAGGAGCAAGATCATCCAGGGATTTGTAAATCATAACAAAATCTATGGTTACTATTTTAAGAACAGCCATATAATTTTCTGGACTGCAGTATGGAGAATAGGTTGGAGAAGATTATGAGGGGTTATCACTCCTTGGAGTGAGTGCTACAAGTATCATAAATTTGACTAGGGAAATGAAGAGAAAAATCTGTTTAAATTTCATTTTTTAAAATCCTCAAATTCCTTTAAGCTGTATCTATATGATATGACATTATTTAATTATCCAATGAAATTTGCTTGAGAGGAATACTAAATTACCTAGACAAATAACGTAATATACAAAGTAGAATGAAGCATCAATTTTATAGGTTAGATTTTATCTGTGTGAAGATGGAAATACTAAAGAGAGTAGCAGAAAGATGAGCAAAAGGAGAGAGTGAAAAAGTAGGGAGAGAAAAGTCTGAACTTTCTTTAGTAAAAGTAGAATGAATTTTATCTTCACTTAGATATAACTATTTGTTAAATTATATACATTAGCTATATATTATCGAAGACCCCTACAGTGAGTCCCCAATGTCCTGCAAGGTGTTATGGCACATGGAGAAAAGAAAACAAGACAAACAGCAAGGCAATGGGGTTCTGGAATGACCAGTTTTTCACAGAGAATGAAAGGCCATGGGGCAGCCAGAATCTCAGTATCTATTGATCACATTTATACTAAGGAAAATGGTGAGGGATTATCAGATGACTTAGAGGGCAGCAATGGTCTTATTTTGAGAAAGACCATATGTTGATGAGGATTACTTCAGATGACTCAGAGGGGAGCAGTGATTTTAAATTAATAAGGATCTTATGTTGATGAGGACAATATGGTAAGATGGCAGGTTAATAAGAATGTATCCTTTCCACCAGGTGAAACCTTTTTTTTTTCTATTACTCAATTCTCAAGAAACAAGAACATCTTCAGGTGATGTAATCTTGCCCTGAAGCATCACAACTTCATAGAACCCTTGAGGTCTCAACTGTGACCAGAGGCACACAGAATTGTTTCCACATACCATAATTGGCTCACATGGCATGATACTAGGTCTCAGATAAGCCCAAATCACAACTTAATTTTGAAATAATCTTCCCCCAAAATTATATACAATGGTCCTGAACAGTATATTGCTCTCAAATCAGAAAAAAGATGATATATAATTTAGTTTACACTTTTATTAAAAAAGTAAATCCAATAAAAATGAATTACATGTGATTAATACACTATGCAATTAATTTAGAAATTAGTTAGCTGACAAAACAAATATACTACTAGAGTAATTCAGCATACTGAAAGGAGTGGTCTGGGTAACAACATTTTTAACACCACTGTGATGGCTAATTTATATGTCAAGGTGACTTGGCTAAGAGATGCCCAGATACTGGCAAAACAATCATTTCTGGGTGTGTCTGTGAGAGTATTTCTGGAAGAGATTTTCATATGAATTAGTAGACTAAATAAAGTGAATGACTCTCACTAATGTGGGTGGACATTACTGAAACTATTGGGGGCCCCAACAGAAGCAAAGCATGCAGGAAATGGGAATTTGAAGTAGGACAACCATTTTCTCCTGCCCTGGGACATCTTCACTCTCATTCCTGGTTTTTAGGTCTTTGGACTTGTACTGAATTACAAGCTTTCCTGATTTTCCAAGTTGTAGAAAATTGATCACAGAAATTCTTGAGGCACTATAGTCACTTTAATAACCCTCCTCTTATATATCTATCTATCTATGAAGAATTATGACTAATACAACCACCAAAAGCACTACAATCACTTTAATAATTCTCCTCTTATATATCTATTTATGAAGAATTGCAACTAATACAACTACCAAAAGCAAAATTATCCATTAGTTGTTTGAAACATTTGTTGATCCACTGAGAGCCATGATTCTTGTGAAGATTTGCAAATCAAATACAGATGCCTGACTAACAGACCAGGATCAAGTCGGGTAATCATCTTAATTTGTATGATTTATAAATTTTTCATTCCTGTTTTTCCTTCACTTTCCTTTTCCTGGTTTTATGACTATTGTTAATAAATAATATGAGCATAAGTCAACATTGCCAAGTAACTAAAGCCACAAATTAACAAAGCAAACTCTCCAGATTTGAATTATGTCTTTGTTCTTATTAGCTATGTGAATTGGAGCAAGATATTTAATATCTCTGTGTCTTAGAATATTTCTCTGTGAAATGGGAATAATAACAAAACCTTCACAAGATTTTAACAAGTGTGGTATATCTTGCAGTGATGAGGATCACAGTCCTAGAGTCTGAAAATTACTCAGTTCCTCTTCCATATAGATATAAGCCTGGAAGTTCCATCTTCAGTTTGCTCTGATTCCAGGAAACGCTGAGGCTTCTGTATAGTCTCAAATGTTTCCTAGGAATGTAGAATCAAGAAGAAAAGTCTGGAGCATTGGAACAAATTAACTCTCCAACTTTCCAGCTGTAATATATTTTCATCTTCCCATACACACTCTACACATCATGAGAATGATGTTTGTGTATAAAACCAGTCTCCTCAAGCTGATCATTATTTATAAGCAACTTAACATGGATTTTCTTACTTATTTCATTATGAATGTTTTATATTAATTTGTTTACTTCAATAGCATTTAAATTCACAAATGTAGCATTCTGAAAAGGGTTTAAATGTGCTTTAGCTAAAACATATTGTTCTGGTTTCAATTTTGTGACCAGCCTTCATTACTTAATGATTGATAGTGACATATGATTCTTTTTTCTTCCAAGGTAAAGTTGCCATACAAGTATCATCAGAAATAAAGAAGAGTAGAACATGGCACTTCCAGGCACCAGGGCTGCTTGGTTTTCTTGAAGACTCGAGGGATTTAGATCTAAATTGAACTATATTCGAACATTGAAACTGGACTAAGATTTTGTCTCTGAACCTTGCTAATTCTTTAATGCATCAGTGATTACACATTTTTAGAGTTCTTACCAATTTCAAACTTTGCAGGGTCAAAAATTCATAAAATTTCCATTCAGTACATTAAGTGATGATGAAAGATACTGCATACATTATTTCTCAGAGTTGCTAATGTTATGAAAGCCCATATCTTAGAGTTTTTCTCAAAGGCACACAGCTGTTTAACAAATCTTTAAATGACTGGATGATTCCTTGGTAACGAAATGTTAACAGAAATTTCTGTCTTAAACATTTTTATGTGTGCAGGCTCAAAAATCAAACTGAGAAGTGTATGAGAGGGCTTTGATACTGCTGGCTATTCATCCATAGGAAGACTAGTTTAGCAAGAAGTTCAGCTGTATGATTGCCTTTACTGGAAGCATATCAACTCATTCTACTCTAAATATTATGACATTCCTCCCTCACTTGTAAAAGTGCAAGAAATTTTCTTGGGAAGAAATAAGTGAGTAATTGTCTTGAATCTTTGAAAACAATAATGAATTACACTCAAGGCAACTGCATAAATGTAAAACTCTTGGGCACTTGAGCAGATCTCATTTATTTTGTATGTCTGTCTGCTTGATCACACATCCAAGAATTAACCTATATTGAACTATTTTTGCCACCAAAGTGATACTGAAAGATTTCTAAAGCTTTAGAGTCACCAAAAAGTAGATTGAATAATACAGTAAGCATTATGGTGTGCAATCCACATCCTTCCTATCAGATTCATGACATTGTCTAAGTCAGTTTCTTTGTAATTGAGATACAATGCCCAATACCTACAGTTTAAAGAAGGAAATGTTTATTTTGGCTTAGAGTTTGTATAAATTTCAGTCAGTAGTCTGACTGTACCAAGGCAGAATAGTATGGCAGAGGATCATAGAGGAAAAAGGTGCTAAAGTCATTGAGAACAGAAAGCAGACAGGGTCCTGGTAGGATGCAGGAAGGGAAATATAACCTTATGGCCCACACCCACAGTGATTCACCTCTTCTAACCAAGCACTATCTATAACAGCAAGTAGATATAATGCTTTCATAATCAGATCACATTTTGAAGGTCCTGCCATGAGATTTTGGGGGGCCATCTAGATATAAACCACAACATTCTGCCCTTGACTCCCAGAAGACTCGTGAACATTTTTCATACAAATTTTATTTAGTGCATCTTCACAACACTCATTATTCTAAACTGTAGAAGTGCTGGTTGCAAGTAGCTCTTGACCTTGGTTAAAGGAAGTGACTTCACTGAAGGATTTATCTCCTTCCCTGTGGCAGTCTGTATTTAATGGCTGATTACTGATAAAGGTACAGAGGCCAGACCTCATTATCCTTATTGGGAATTACTTTGAAAGATCCTTCCTAGTTCTAGAGCTTCCTGAATTGGATGTTGGACTGCACTTCAGTTCAATTTATCCTACTGCCAAATATTGATGTTTTGCCTTTCCATATAGGAGTTGTTCTTAGGAGCATTTATTCTAGAATCTGTCTCACAGAGAACATGTTCTCTGATAGATGACATCAATACAGGTTCTATGAAATACACTATAGAGTGAGAGTCTGGAGTTGGATCTCCTTTGGACCAATTAATAATGAAGAGGACCCCATCACTGCTGGTGCATAAAGTACTCACAGGACCCAGCATATTGTAATGGAGGATTGTTAAGACTTTTACTAATACCAAACCAGGATGAAGTTCTGCTGAAAGAAAATGCACTAGTTTAAAAGTACCTTAAGCATTTAAAAGATTCTAGAGAAATAGAAATTTAAAGACTACCAAATCAGGCAGCTTTATCTTTGTACTACTGGGCCATTTAAAATAAGACATTACAATACTGAGACTAATTGGTAATTAAATGTGAGATCTGAAAGCCAGAAAGCTCAAAATAAGCTCAATTCTTGCAGCTGGAAAAAAAAGAATAGAAATTTTTAGGTATAGCAAGTTTCCAGAGAAATCTGACCTCTCAGCTATAGCAAATTGAATATGCCAAGGTTAGAACCTCTAAGGAAGACATGGAATTTTGGTTCTGGAGATAGCCACCTGGGTCAATTTATCAAAAATTCCATATCCTTAAATTTGCTGATCCCTTTGAGACTACCCCTCCATTTAGCCCACACATCAATGTAGCCCACACATCCATGTTGAAGACCAGTTCTTCCTTCTGCTTTGCAAGACAATATCCAGGATCAATTTGTAATATAACCTTACTAGGGAAATGCTGAATCTGCTAAAGAAGTAAAAGGATTGTATACTAAAGCATCAGTAAGACCTAGTCAACATACAGTAGCAGAAGACAGGAAAGCTTTTATAAGATTCGTTCCTGAGGTGCTTACTCAATGGAGCAGATCATGAAGTTGCATAAGTAAGAGTTTTTTGCTGCTCTCCTGAGACAAAGGATTTAACTTCTTTGTAAGACCCTGGGGGAAAGGGTGAATATACTACTTTAGTGCTCCTTGGAAGCTTGGAGAAAACAAAATTTTTCTCTCAATGAAGGAAAAGTATTAAAACCGCAGTAGCAAACAGCTGAGAGAGAGAGAGAGAGAGAGAGAGAGAGAGAGAGAGAGAGAGAGAGCAATAAGCAGAGAGAAATATGTTAGCAGAGCTACACTACATATGCCTGGTAGCTACACTACCTGGAGGGCTAGAAAGCACTTTTCACTAATGCAACAAATGTTGTATAGGTAAAAGAGATACAAGTATTATTGAGAAGCTCAATGATTTTCCCTTGTAGTACAGGAATGGCAGGGAAAGGTGCGGTTACAGAAATGGAAATGGAGCTGAAAGAGGTTAGGTTCTTTGCCATCATAGACAACCTGTGCACATTTACTATAGTAAGAGGCAAGGATCAGGATATGACCTACAGAGAATAATGAAATGATTAACAGAGCACAATATTTTTAGAAGAAAGAAAACTGAGTGGCCAACCAAATATTGCTTAATTTATACATAGAAAAATGAAAGATTAGAGAAGGCTGAGGAGACTTGACCATAAGAATATGGCAATCTCTTGCCCAGTTTAAAGATCTCATGTCCAGAAGTATCAACTATAGGAAAAGTTAGTTGCACATAATAAGTTAGTTCCTTTTCTCCCAAAGGAACCTAGAGCCACTTATTCATGAACATTGGAGAAAGGCAACTACATAGATGTTTCAAAGATGTTTCTTGGATGTAGGCTCTGAGATGATATTTATACCCATGAATGTGAGGAATTTGTTATGACATCCTGTTAGAATAGAGATTATGAGGGCCAGATAATAAATAGTGATCTTGGTCAGGGATGGCTCTTAGTAAATACGTAATGCCTGTCTCCAAACTTGTAACTTGTAAAAATTCTGTATTGATTTCTTTTCATGTTAATTTCAACGAATGAGCAAGAAGTGACAAGTATCCTGAGACTTCAATAAAACCTATGTGCTCCTTGATAAATCCTGTATACTCTAGAGGTGGAAGATAAGCCTGACACTACGCAGCAGGGACTGCCAAATTAGTGCATTTCATAGTGGTCAGGGGTATATATGTATATCCCCACAGCTATTCCTACTAAACTTCACACCTCTAGGAAGGTAGCAAAATGATTGAAAGGTCTTCTTAAGGTTCTTGGTTGCAAATATTATACATATACTTGAGAAAATTTCTTGGACTGGAGAAAATATTTTTTAAAATTCCCTGCCTGCTTCTGATGGGACTCAAAGAAGAGAAAAAGCCCTGAGGTGAGTCTAGGCTGCAATCCAAGCAGTTCTAATATTGTGCCATGAGTCCCAGCTGATATTATCTTCCTACACATTCTGTGGTGATGAAAAACACCAAGTTGAGCTATAAGCCAGCTAATGACAGATGATATTTTCATCCACTATCTCAGTGATGGAACAATATCTAATGAAGGTGGTACCTGGGATAGCAAGGTTAGAGGCTACACCTCAGCCAAGTGTTTCTATCTCCACTTAGAGAAACTTATCTATTACAACTTTTAAAAACCAACACTCTTCAAGGAAAACTAACAATAAACCCCCAAGATAAGAGAGGACTCCCTAACTAACTGAGACTCAATTGATTCCTTTGGATGGCTTATGGAGAAGGCACATTTCATTTTCTTCCCTGTCTTGTGATGCTGCCTTGGTCATTCATATCTGAGGGCTACAAGATATTAAATCCATTGAGTAGATAACCAAAACATTCCATATAATATTAAATTAGACCAAAAGTTCTACATGTACAGAAGGGTCATTGTAGTGGATATTATTAGATAGGATCCCACACTGAGAATCTTTCAGTATCTAAAAGGGTGATGCTATATTAGACACCTTAATATTTAACGCTGACAGCAGCTAAGATTTGTTATCCTCTGAGCATAGAATGCTGTCTTCCAGAATTCACTGTACATTCTAAAATAGGGGGGCCAAAAACTAAAGTTCAAGAACCAGATCTAGCCTGTATCTTTGTGGTAAATGATGTTTTCATTAGAACAAAGCCACACATTTGCATTTACAAATTAGCTATAGCTGGTTCACCCTAAAACAGCAGAGTTTAGTGGTTGTGGCAAAAGTTGTATGACCTGAGAAGCCTAAAATACTAACTAGCCTTTCATTAGAAAGAAATGTGCTGACATCTGTACTGGAATCAATGATTATCACATGGTATTGTGTTTTCGAAGTGTGGAAATCAGAATAGTTCCATACACTGTTACTCTCAAGGATCTGTGTATGTACATTTGAGTCCAGGAGATTTTTACTGTCAGAGACCTGAGGTTCTCATTCCCAGAAAAATTACTCTTGTATTAGGGAATATAGTCTAAATCCTGTTAAGCTCTAGGGATAGTTGTTATCCAGTTAGTTTTGGCTTCCTGTCAGGCAAGTGTCATTGACCTTGAACACTAGAAGGAAATAGGGTGGCTGTTACATAATGGGAATAAGGAAGCATGTGATTGGCAACAATCTAATGCTATATAAGGTATGGTATGCCTCTGCAGCCCTGCTTAACATTGATAGCAATGATAAAATCCAGTAGTTATGAATGCCATAGTGACTGGAGATTTAATTCTTCATCATTGAGTGGGCAACCTCACCAAATAAGCCACTTGGACTAGCAAAAATGCTAGCTAGAATCTAGAGGGGGATCTGAAAGAGACAGTAGAAAAGAAAGATGATGGTTATTAATTGCAGTCAGAAACATTATGATAGCTACTGCTAATATCCAATTGTCTTGTTGTGAAGTGCTGTGTTGCTTACATTGTTCTGTTCTGATCTGCTTAGATCTGTCCTCTTTTGTTTTATTCTCTTTAAAATAAAAAAATTAAAAAAAAAACAGTAATGTAATTGAGACTGTGGTTTATCCCACTAATCTACCCCTAAGATGGTTTCTTTTTCTGGGGACATAATCCTGGAAAATTTATTCTGGATGGACAGAATTATAATAGGAAGCAAATACATTGAGTGCTACATGGTTGGGCAGACTTCATTTATTTCTTCGCTGACATTTCCAATATAATTTCATATCATTTTATTCTTTCACTGTATTCCAGTTACATTTCTCTCCTTTGTCAACCTGCCAAGTCTTTTAGGATTCTGAACTATTGGGTTTTTATTCTTTCTCCTTGAACAAAGAAATTGGTAGTTTCAGTTTCCTCCTCCAATTTTGAGCTCCAATATCATCTTCCTTGAAAAACTTTACCAGATCACTCTATTTAAGTGTATCTTCCCAAGTTATGCTATATATTACCAGTCTATTCACTTTGGCACAAGTCTGTTAACCATCGTTTATTTAGTTTTATAAATAACTTATACTGTGTCATGCTCAAGATTGATTGTGCCAACACAATTGTTTTGGGAACCACTCAGAAGATTAGTGGAAGACACTTCTGGGTGTGCCTGGGTGGATCATGGAAGAATGACCTTTGATACTGTATCTGGCTCTTGTCCCTGTTTCTCTGATATGCTTCCCTGCCATGTTTCCCAGCTTCTATAAACTAAGTAACTTTGTTCCAGTATTCCTTTCTGCTATGATATTCTTGCTTTAGAGGCAAACAATCATGTACTTAATCCTCTAAAACTGAGTTAAATTGAACCTCTGCTCCTTTAAATTGTGGGTGTAGGGTATTGTGTCCCAGCAAGGAGAAAACTGACTAACACACACTGGAATGTAAAGTTTTATAAGGACAAGAAACGCATCTGTCTTACTGTATTCACAAAGACAAGGTGTGGCCTATACCAAGTGCTCTAAAATATTTTTTGATTCATTCAAAGATAAATGAAGTCAGAAAATGAAATAGATCTGGATAGGAGTTAAAAATGAATATTTCTAACATTTAACCTGCCCTGAGATGTTGATGCAAATTTTTCTAACTCCACATGTTGAGCAAGAGTAATTTAGTGGGTAGGCAATTTAAAATATCAACTTTCCCTTCTTTCTTATAACATATTTTAGTGGTGATAATAAGAACCTATAATTTTATTGACTGGTCTGCCATATTTTGTCCTTACCACTATCTATATATTAATCTCAATTTTTTTTTACAATAACTCTATTATTGTTTCCATTTTACCAATAAGGAAATTAAAGCTCAGAATAGTCACATACTCCATCAAGTTTATACATCTGGTAAGTAGATTCAGGACTTGAACTCAAATCTGTCTGACACCAAACCAATGTTTTCTAACATCTTCCCTACCACATCTGTTACTTAGAATTTACTCAGGAATATAGCTCTCTGGTCTTTTTCACTTTTTCTTTCTCTTTCTGCCTTATCACTAACAGGAAAGAAGTCATTACTTAAGCCAGATGGCAGCCATATCACACCTCTTGAGAACAAACTAACTGCCTTTACTATAAATGGCACATAAATCTTAATGTTTAAATCACCCTTTCAACATAGTGCCAGGAAAAAATACAAGGGAAATGATTGAATATATCACAAATAGTCATAAATCCATTACTGTGGAAATGTTTGAAGTTTTCAAATGCAGAAATTATATTTAGTCTGATACACATTTTGCTTCAAACTGTTGGTGGAAAGACAATGGCTTTTCAGAAAAAGTAACTTTGAGGAAACTTAGATGGTACTTTTGAGAGCTCATGATAATTAATTGAATTGGAAACCATGCCAGGGCATCTTCCTAGGACATTAACTTTTATTCTCCTCTTTGTCATTATGGATATACATTTGTTCCATAAACATACATGTGATGAATGATTTCTTGTAATGAATTAATATCCACTCACAGCACTCTGTTTTGTTCTTAGAGTTGATTTTTTTATTTGATTTGGCTCATATTAAGCCTAAACAATTGTTGCATTTGGAAAATATAGGTCAAGCTTTGTAACATGAATTTTCACCAAAGGAATCAATCAAAATAAAGAAGTTATAGGGTTGTCACTTGAACCCAGGATTTAAATAACATAATATCACAGTTGTGCCATTAAAAAACAGAAGAGGAAGGATGAAGATTAAAGTGAAACTTTTTGCTTATAAATAGTAATAGAGAGCAGTGTACCTAAGAGACTTTCACTTACAAACAGGTAAATGAAAAACTATAAATAAAAGAACATTTGTTTATTTCAGTCTTATAAACTTTATAACTTTGTTCTGCCAATAATCTTCTTAAACTGAATTTACCTTAATGAAGAATTTTAAGAGTTAACACAAGTTTTATTGAACTTTACATTGAAAAAATAAGGGTAGATGCTATAAAAGTGTATTTATTAAACTGTTAATTAGGTTATTAAATGAAATCTGCTTATACTTGCAACTATGTGATAATCTTAGGTAGAAATAGTGTAAATTAAAATCTCTTCATGTGGAAATCAGGAAGTATTGATAGGATATTATGAAATCTAAGATTTTACATTTGACTTCACAGAACAATTATATATAGTGACATTTTGCAAAGAATATTGAAGGTTCACAATTTCATTTTTTTCGCCAAATTAAAAAACTTTGTTATTCAAAACCATTTTGTTTTAGAGTACTTATTTTGCCATCATCTCTGTCATTTTAACCCTCAGTTTTAAACTGAACTAAGTTTCTAGGTTTCTCTGCCCATGATTTTCCAACATCTTGTACTTTGTTTGAAATTTCTTGTTGGGAAAAATTTGCATTATGTTTGTATTTTTGTTATTATGGGGCATGCAAGATTGGATAACTATTCACCAACTGATGAAACAAACATAGTTTCATAAAATAGGTAAAAGATGAATGCAAGTATTGAAGAGTTGTTTTCAATAGTAATTTTTGAATTAATATTTTTGTGCTGACTTTTGCTTTTCTAAAGAACAGTATATCTACAGAGACCTGGTAAATAAGAATTTGTAAAATAGCATGGTGGTTTAATGAAAAGACTGTGAGATAGCACCATTTAATCTTCTTGGACTTCCATAACAGATGCTGGTTAAGGTTGGTGTCTGATGAAGCTTCTCTTCTTAAGCTGTAGACATAATCCATATCATTGTGTCCTCACATGACCTTCTGTGTGCATATAGCAGAGAGAATGTATGTGTGCCAGGGAGCACCCTCTGGTATCTCTTCTTTGATAAAGACGCTAACCCTGCAAGATAAAGATTGCACCTTTATGATCTATTATTACCTAAAGGCATATCTCCAAATAATTTTCACATTGTGGATTATGGTTTCAATACATGAATTTTGGAAAAACCTGTCCAGAGCAGCATATGCTCATATCATGGTTCTGTCATTTCCTTCCAGTTTGAACTTGGACAAGTTACAAACGTGTCTATGCCTCAATAATCTATGACATATGTAGTTTTACTTCTTAACTCACAGTATTTTAGCATTTAACCTGAATTTTTAAAAATACACCACTTAAAGAACCCAGCATAAACCTGGGAACAGTGGCTCATGCATATAATTCCAACACTTAAGAGGCTAATGCAGGAGAATCACTGAGAGTTTGAGGATCACAGTGACTTCAAGGCCATCCAGAACTGCAGGGTGAAACCTTGTCTCAGAAAAGCAACCAGTTAACCCACCAACCAACAAACCAACAAACAAACCCTGCATAAGTACCTGGTAGGGAATAAATACACAATGAATCTTTGATTATTATTTCTTACTGATACCCCAATACTGATTAACTTTATATGATCCTGATACCTTTTCTTCATAGTAATAAGAAATAGGGGAACTGGGGCTTGTGGAATGTGATGGAGTTGATAAAAAGAGCTACTCAGAGAACAGAAAAGCAGGGTGAGCCCATAAGACTTTGAGCAACAATAAGAAAAACATTTCCATCCAGGAAATTTTGGTACTTAGCCACCCACAGACTGTGATATGTCTCATCAGTCTAGCTTTCCCCAAAAATTCAAGGATCAAGGAGAAAACTGGCTGTGTTTTATGCATATTTTAAATTCCAAAACTATTTGACATTGTACTTTGCCTGTAGTCAATGTTCAATATGTTTTTATGTAATTCATGTGGTATTTAATTAATTAATCAGCCTAGCTTTTTGACTTTTCAGTATTTCTAGGGTCAATCTATTACAGAGATCAGTCCATTCAAATTCTTTTTAACTGTCCAACCTCATTTTGTATCAAAGGAACATTACTGTGTTAGTTTAATTTCAACAATTAAAGTTTTTAAATTCTTTATTGTGAATAGAAAAGCAATACCCGTTAAGGAAATACCCAACTCCTTTTGAAGTCATTTCTCTTTGGTCTTGCTTTATGCTTTTGCATATTTATTGAAATTAATGTTTTAGTGGGTTTTTATCAATTGTTCATTTTTTGTCTTATTGTTATTTGTGGTTTCTAGATTTATTTTCTCCAAGATATTCCACTAGCTGCTCCTTTATTTAGTTTTCTTTTCTTCTTGAGAACTAAATGGTGGAAAAGACTTTGTGCATCATCAAGTCTTCCTTCTTCTATGACTGGACAGTCCATTTCAATAGAATGATTTTCCAGCTTAGTTGAAAATGACTGAAGCTATGGAGTTTCTACTACTTCCTCTGAATGACTATTCCACAGACTGACAGATCTCATTATGTGGTCATTTCCCTTCTTATACTCTGCCTACATTTTTCTTTGCTCAATTTAATCCTGTTTCTTTTACTTATATGACTTTGGACAACTCAAAGAGACTCCTCTCACTTCTTGCTCCACATTTCCCTCAAATATTTGCAGATGGTTATTATTTCTCCTTAGTCATTATTTGGCTCAGTCATTTGAATTAAGTTTTTCATCTTCCTCTGTTATCCTGTGCCTCTAGCTTTTTTTTTTAATTCTCTTAGTATTTGTGGTCAGAACTTTTCACTCTTAAAAAATATTTTGATTACTTCGAAATGAAAAGTCCAAATCTCAGCATATGACTTTTCTCACAGAAACTGCAAGGTGCTATTCACACACATTGCACAACTAAAACAATTCAGGGACTTAGTTGTCTTAGGTTCGGTTGTCACATTAAGCAATGGTAATTTTTAGGTGAGCTCCTCCTAGTTCAAATCTCATCTTTTCTATGGAACCTCATTTGCACACTTGGCACCCTCAGGGAAAGGACCAGCAGCATAGTTTTTAGGAAAGGACACTCCTGTCATACCGCTTTTAGAAACATCCCGAAACAGGTACCATTTTTCTGAAAGACGGACTTAATTTTCAAAATATAAACATTTAATTAAAAACATAATATATCTTTAATTTTTTGTATATCTGATTTACTCTTTCTATGTGGCCTTAGATCTCCATTTTTATCAGATTGTATTTGTTATTTTATTAGCAACAAAAAAAGTGTAGGGTGAAAAAATATGGGAAATATAACATCTGGAGTCTCTGGACTCCACAAATTCCATCTTTTCCTTTTTTCTCTTGTATGCTTATTAAATGCATCAGGTATCCTTTCTTAAGTCTAACAGATGTTTTTCTTTATGAATGATTACTACCATAAAATTTTATTTTTTTTATCTTCTTTGCTACTTATTCCTGGTATTTTTCAGTGCCAAATGAAGCTTTTACAGTAAGTTGTTAATTATACTTTCTTTGTTCTCTAATCCTGGAAGTGATGAAAGCATAAGATAAATCATTAATAGACTATAATGTCATTAATATAGACCTGTTGGGATCATAGACACAGGCCAAACAATAGAGTAGAAATACATGAGCTTTTGAGACATAACTCTGCTTCTGTAAGTTACTTAATCTCTTAAATTAATCTATTGACAATATTCTTTTTTAAATGTTATTTTCTCTCATTTTTAGTTTGTAAATATGATTAGGCATTACATTTTTCCTATCTAGTACAATTTGCTTTTTTAACTTTAAAACTTATCTAGTTCACCTATCATTTGTGAGGACCTGGGCTTATTCCCATCACTGCAAACAAAATAAAACCCCCAAACAACCAACCAAACAACAACAACAAAACAAAGAAAATAAAATAAAAAAGAAGTTGTCTGAAACAGTTTTCCCCTACCCCATCTCTTCATATTTCTCAAAGAAATTCTTTTAGCCTACATTTAAGGATAGATTTGTTAATTATAAATTCTTTTCATTTTTCTTCATTTGAAAATGCTTTTCCCCCTTTATTCCAAAATAATAATTTTTCCAAATATAAAATTTACAGTTGAGAGTTTCTCTTTCAGCACCTGAAAAATACCATGCCATATCCAGATAATCTCCATGATTTCCAGTAAGAAATCCACTCATTTTTGATTTGAGATTCTCCTACTGCCAATGTATTATTGCTATGTGGTTGTTTGCAAGATTTTCTTTTTTCTTATTCTTTTTTTTGCTTTTAGTTTTTTGGGCTTGGTATAGATTTTTGAGTTTATCTTCTGGTGGGATGAAGATTCTCAACTTATCAGAACTATTGGTCCATGTAGTTCACAAGATTTGGAAAATTTTCAGACATTTTACTCTTTCCTCTTCTTTTGCTATACTAATGGTACAAATGTTGATTTTTCTTCTTTTTCTATTCCTTGAGATTTTTTAATTTTTAAGTCTATTTTCTCTTTTTTTTGAAGACTGTATAAACAACCAATACATTTTTCTGTCTTCAAATCCAGATTTTATTTCCTATTATTATCACTATGCTATTAAACACATCTAGTGAATTTTAATTTCTTTTGTTGATTTTTTAAGCTTTATAATTCCCATTTGGCTTTTTTAAACAGTTCCTTCTATTTCTTTGTTGGTATTTTCTTTCTTTCTTTCTTTTCAAAAGAACTTGAAATTGACTATTGGAGCATTTTCCTGATAGTGATATAGGGGAATGAAACTCAACCTAATATGTCTGGTATGAGTTTGTGTTCTCTAAAATCAAAGAATGAATTTTGGAAACAATGGAAGTTAAGAACAGAATATATTTATTGAGAGAAAGAAAGCTTCTCTCAGAGAGAGACAGAAGGGGTCCCAAGTGGGTTACCAAAGACTCTCTTTTCTAGGGACTTTTAAAAAGTAAAATCTTAAGAGAGATGGGTTCACGGTAGGGAAAACTGGGAACTGGCAAGGAAGATAGGCATAAGGTGGGAAAGAGCTATGGTTAACCAGTAAGATTCATTGCTCAGGTAAAGTTGATTAAATCAGGGACAAATGGGGAAGCAAGTCACATAGAATGCGGGCATTCTTAGAGAGCAGTGACTCTTTCCTAGGGGTTTGGAATGGTGACCTCTTAACTTCCCCAGATTTATAGGGAACTATTTAGAATACCAAACCTTAGGATGTGGATGCATTTGTTTGATCTTTTGTCTTGAGGCCTGGCCCACAGCAAGAGGCATCTATCTCCTCAACAGTTGCCCAGGATTTGTTGTCATAATTTCCAGGAGAACAGGGAAAAATAGATGTATGCTATCTAGTAGAACATCTTTTAAATTTTCAGCTTACATGCCTTTCTTCTATTCACCTAATCATTCATTTATTACTTTACTGAACACTAACTAGATTCAGTGCATTATAGGCATTGACAATAAAAAAGTTTCCACTTAGAGACTTCTGTTCTTCATGACTTATATTTTAATTGTCACAACTTAACTTTAGTGGTACCAACTTGTTTTCAGTCTTTCTAATGTTTAAGTTTTCATTTTTCTGTATTTGGTCCAAGAACTCATGTGTGCATGTATGTATATTTCTCCTTCATAATGTTACAGGCAGCTGAGTTAGATAAAAATATTATAGGCAATCACACAGGGCTAGTCCCTCAAAGGAGACAGTGCAGAAGCCCAGATACCTTGTAACTGTTGGAGAGATAGACACCTCATGCTTTGGGCCAGACCTCAAGACAAAAGATCAAAGCAATGCACCCACATCCTAACGGTTGATATTCTAAATAGGTCTCTATCACCCTGAGAAAGCCACACCACTCCAATCCCCTAAAGGAAGAGTCACTGCTCTTTAAGCATGCAGCTTACTATGTGACTCACTTAACCTTTTGTGCTTGATTTAATCAATTTTACCTGAACAATTAATTTTATGGGTTAACCATAGTTGTGTCCCACCTTTTGCCCACCTTGCAGGTTCCTAGGTTTTCCCCACTTTGGACCCATCTCACCCCCATGATTTTACTCTCTAAAAGTCCCTAAAAAAGACAGAGCCTTTGGTAACCTGTTTGGGATCCCTTTGGTCCCTCAGACAAAAGCTTTCTTTCTCTCAATAAATATATTCTGCTCTTAACCTATATTGTATCTAAAATTCATTGTTCAATTTTAGAGAAATGAACTCCTACTGGACATATAGTAGGTTGGGAGTTTCATTTCTCTATATCAATAAGAGTGTCGAAAAGATGGAGGATTGATAAACAAGACACAGAACCTCCCTTGAGAGAGACAACACATACTGTAATAAAGTGCCCTGGAGAGGTCTGAACAGAGGGAGATGGATCCTCTAGACCCAGGAAGAAACTAAAGGCAAAAGAGCTGGTCAAACATGCAGTCCTGGGGTAAATTGCAGAAGCTGACATTAGCAGCCACAGTGCTCTCCAGCCACCTGAATTCATGCCACCACCACCATGGCTGGCTGGAGAAGCCTGAGTTTATGCAGCCATGTCCTGCTGCAACTTGCCAGAGCAGTCCAAACCCACTGGAGCACCCAAAACCACACCGATGCAACTGACCAGTCATGGGGAAGACCAAGGTTGGCAAGCCCAATAGAGAACAGAGCAGGCAAGGGACCAACATTAAACCATGGTGAGTGCTGGGTATAAGACCCCCCGCTCCAGGGAAGGGTGCAACCAAATGGATGTTGGAATTGGGCAGAAGGAGCCTGAACTAAGAATGACAGTGACTTCAGTTGGTTGCTCCCTTCCAGAGCAGATTGGTGGGATCTGCTTGGCCTGGGTCATGCCCCTGGCCAGGACCCAATAAGCCATCCCAAACCATCTCCCTACACCTAGCTCACACTAACCCAGTGAAGGCCCCCAAAGGATGACTGGCCTGGTGGGGAGGGACCAGCATACGCAGCCTTTGCCTACACCTCAATGACCAAAAGCAAACAGGAGAGGGCAGAAATCCTGAGCCAGCATGCTTCAGGAGAACTATAACCAACAAAGAAAGGGGCTGGGACCTCCACTATACACCTGTATGGAAGAAACCAAAACATGACAAGAGAAAGAAACAACAAGAAAAAAACCCCAACCCAAAGCCCTGAGAACATTGACCCAGGAGAGGGAAAAACAAAAGAGACTGAGGGCAGCAAACATGTAACATCAGACATGGCTTCAAAAGACACCAAGAGATATCTTTGGGACCTTGTAGATGAGCTCAAAACTGAAACATTAAATCAGGTAAAACAAGATATATAAGCAAGATTAGTAAAAGAAATGCTAAGCATCTCTCAAGAAGACACAGACGGAAGAAGGGAGGAACACAAAAAAAGGAGAGAAACATTCAATAAAGAATATAAAGAAAATCTAGAATACATGAAGCAGATTCAAAGAGATTACCAGGAAATTAAAAACTCCACTGAAAGCTGGCAAAACTCCTTAAAAGAAACTAAAGATAGACTATCAAAACTTGAAGACAAGTTTGCAATGTGTGATCATGAAAAGAAAGATCTCTTAAAAATACCAAGGAAACAGGCAATAACAATACAAAGACTAGGAGATGACAAGAGAATCTATAATTTAAGAATAAGAAATGTGAGTGAAGAAGCAGGAATAAAAACAGGTGAATTACAGAGGCTACTAGAAATAATTACAAAGGCTATTTGCAAATTACAAAGGCTATTTCATGGAAATAATTAAGGAAAACTTCTCAAGCATGGGAAAAGAAAATGATATTCATTTATACAAAGCATACAGAACTCCAGCCACCTACAACCAAAACAGAGCTACACCCAGATATATAATAATCAAGATACCAGAAATTCAATATAAAAACAGAATATTAAAAGCTATTAGAGAAAAGATCAGATTACCTATAAAAGAAAACCTATCAAGATCACGGCAGACTTCTCAACACAGACCATCAGAGCAAGAAGAGCTTGGAGTGAAATATTCCAAGCCTTGAAAGAAAATAACCTCCAGCCCAGATTGATGTGCCCTGCAAAACTGTCACTAGAAATTAATGGAGAAACAAGATGCTTCCATGACAAAGAGGAACTGGGCGAGTTTGTGACCACCAATCCAGCCCTACAGGGAATACTGAAGGACATTCTAGAGAGAGAGAGAGAGGAAAAAAAAAGTACCAGGATTTCAGGAACAGTGGCAGAAAGGCCTCAATGAACCAGGCAGGCAGCAGAATGAAGGAGAAAAGTAGACAAATAATGGCAGAAAAATAGCATAGCAGAAATGAGGCAGAGAAGTTTGGCTATAATCTTTAACATAGATGGCCTTGATACACTAAAAAAAAAATACAGGCAGAGTAGATCAGGAAGTAGGGTCCATCAAGATGCTCTGTATAGGAACCATAATCAACCTGAGAGAGGGTTTATGGACTGAAAATCAAATATGAGAAAACAATGCTCTTTGTGACAAGGAGCCAGAGAGAAATAAGGGTAACTCAGCCACCATCTGCAGATAGGATGCAGGATACTTAGGTGCAGTAGAGAACTACTCAGCTATAATGAAGGAAAATCTTGAGGCTTTTGTAGGTAAAGGAATACAACTCGAGATCAAGTCCAGGAGCGAGGTTTGGAACCACTTAGGTAAATAGCAGGTTGCCCCCTCAATGAAAAAACTGAGGGAGTTGGTGGGACCCAAAATGTGCAGCACCCTATGGGAGTGAAAGGAGAGGAATAGTCTACAGAAAGAAGGCAGAGGATGTTGTTAATCGTGTACCAGGATTTAAAACCCACATTACTCACATCACTCTGCTTAGATGGATTATATTCGGTTTCAGTTTGTCTACTTGTTTGAGGGCACAGACAGTTATCCCCAAAATAGTAGGATAATCGTCCTTAATATCCTATTAACTTAATCTGAAGCTCTGTATAACTTAACCCTGTTTTACCATGACTGATCTTAATCAAATCTGGTTTGTTAGATTGCTGTTTTGTATTGTAAGATTTTATTCAAAACTGTTATGATTGATAGTATCAAGTTTGAGAGTAGAGGCGACTACACTGAAGATGACAAGATTTACTAGGATACCCACTCTGGTGTGAATATTACCTGCCTTTGAAGTTTTGCATTATCTACAATATTTTGTTTTTACTAATATTGTTATATTGCTATATTCAGTTATACTGCTATATTCAATTATGCCTGATGATATAGACAATTCTATTGAAGATAATGAGAGACAACACAGTAACCATTATAGATTACCTTGTACTATGGTTTCATATGACTTTTTGGTTTCATGTTTTTATAGGAATTTGTTTTGTTTAGGTCTTGCTTTGTTTTGGTTTTCCCTCTAATACACAAAGGATAGAAGTACATATAAAGACTCATGCATGGGTAGCTGTTTATAGTCTCACTGTTTCTACTTTGTATGCTTTAATTTTGTAGCTTGAGCAACTATTTCTAAGAGGACAATATGTAATTTATCAAGTAGTGATTTCTTACTGTTTATCTGTTTTAAAAATTCTGTATTACTTCTACCCTTTTCCTGTTTTTTTCTCTTTAAATAAAAAAAATTTAAAACATAAGACTGTCATCACAGCTTCTTTCTATTTTCTGCCATTGATTATGTTTTTATTGCTCTGAGTACTTGATGGAATCATTCTAGTCCTTAAATGAATGATAGCATGAAGTGTTTTTCTCTAGATGTTTGAGGGTAATAAATTCGACAAATTGAAATCCCTCTGGATATGCTTCAGAGAAACCTTTTTCTACTTATGTAAAATGAAAATGGCTCAATATTTCTCTTGGGGGCTATGGTATTAAGAAAATGGCCTGCTTTTGGCAAAACTGCACATAGCAAGCAGTATTTTTGACCATTCTCATGGATTTACCTTTCTAGCTGGGTACATACACCATATGATTTTTACCCCAAGGTATTCGTAATTGTTTTATTTTTCCCTCTTTTCTTGCCAATGGACTCTTGATAATACCTCATCATGTAGTTCATTCATGCTGGTAAAACTTCTACGATTTGTGAAATCTTCTCAGTGATAGTTATGATGGTGATTATATTCCACAAAAGAGACTGGTCAAGGACAGAGATAGCTTCATGTGCCCTTGCTGCTTGGGAGAAGGAGAGAGACAAGAACCGAAGAATATATGGAAGATAGCCGAGTTCACACTGGAATGGACAGCAACCTACCAGCAAGGGTAAAATGAAGCTTATAAGAGTGATAAAATAAAGGATTATGAGCACTCATGAAGTTGAGGCTGAGAATTCAGTGTTTAGAGTGTAAGAAAAAGAGAGACCTTGGAAAGAGCTTACAAAGATAGGGATTACTGAGTCAAAAAGAGGTAGAAAGTGAGATATAAAACTTTACTAAAAATATATGTTGAAACTCCTTCCATGAATTTTCTTGAGGCACAGTAGTGTACACTTAATCTTTAAAAAAATGTTAAATGTTGGATCCATGTTTCTCTGTATATAACCATTGGTCAAGATAAGGCCACCCAGTGGTGAAATACTATGTGGATTACAAGATAAACTATAAATTATAGGGTAAAAGTCACAGATTTTGAAGCCAAAAAACCTTGTTTAAATATCTAGCTTTAGCAATTACTTGATGGATATATATGAACATATTTAACCTCTCTAAGCTAATTTTCTTATCTGATAAATGAAAATAATACTACCTATCTTATGTGGTTTAGGATGAATTCTAAAGTCAAAACATATTTTACAAAGGTTATCATATTATGGCCACTGCTTACAATCTCCTCTCATTGTACATACCAGCTCCAGGAAACTAGGATTCATTTCAGGTCACTGAATATTCTATAATCTCTCTTTTCGCTTGTAATCTTCCTAGAGACTGTTCCTGCTGCCTATGAATCCCTTCTTTTTTTCTTCTGCATAATTACTGTTCATCCTTCCGATTGTAGTTTAAACATATTTTTCCTGTCTTCTTGTTCTTTATTCTCCCCAGTTCTCTGTCCCATTATAACAGTGAAGAAAGCATCTGTGCCTTTATTTTAATATTCAAATCGTTTTATTGTGACTTTCTGCTCTTTAACCTGTTTGAGTTCTGTCTTCTCCTATCCAAGTCTTCCAATTATAATCTCAGTACTCAGTAGGATATGTATCATACACTAAATACTCAATAAAAATTTGTTAAATGCATGAATGAAGGTGTAAATGATTCTATGCTGGAATGCAGAGAACTTCTAAAGAGCATTATAGGGCTTCTAATGATTCTAATTTATTTAATTGAATTAGTCATAAAATGACTGCAAAAATAGAGTAAAAGAGTTATTTTAATTTCAATACATTACTTATAATGGATTTTCATTTCTATGAGGAAAATAAAATGTTTTTTCACTTACCACACATAATGACCCACACATCATATGAGGAGTGAGCAACCCTTTTGTTAAAATTGATTCCATGTGTCATATAACAATAAGTCACACTGATATTTTCTACAGAGGTAAAAGGAAATGTAGCAGTTACTTCTAAACACCATGAAACTGATAATGGGAAGAAAAAGGTACTACTTGTCATACTTGAAATTTCGAGCATCAATCAGATTTGTTGTTACCATATAATTTTTCCTTCCTGTCTGGAGAGCCCACACATATAAAAGAAAGATTTCTCTTTTATAACAGTGAACAAAACAACCATAGAAAATTCTTGTGTTTTCCCACAAGCCAGAGCTAAGGTAGCTAAGTTACATTTATCAGACTGCTGGGTAAATTGCCAAAATACTTTCCAACTACTTAGCTCAAGGGGAAAGTTCAAGAGCCTACCAGATTCTCTTGAAATGTTGGAAGCATAATAGAAGAGGACAATTTCTGTCATGATTTTTTTCCCCTGCTCATTATTCTCATTGATTAATTAGGGAAGAGATTATACAGCTCCTCAGAAATGTGGTGTGAAGAAAATAATTCTCTCAGGGCCATTAATCTTTAAATAATGTTCCAGCCAAAGAGAAGAGTCTGAACATGCCAGACATATTCAGATTAATAAAGTCTTGCTTAAATAAAAAGAGTGAAGGCTTTGATATATTCTGAGTGGCTCACTCAACTATCTTTCTTGAATATAGGGGAAATTAGGCTGAGAAAAAAAGATTTTTTGCAAAGAAGGTAAGAGACCAGGAATAACAGCTTATACATAACCAGGGCCCAATGTTTAGATGATCTAAAGTATCATTTCAGCAATAGTACTTATCTCTCAAACTTACAAGTACCTTAAATTGTTGCTTTCTTTTTTTCTTCACTGTCCTGTAAAGTGTGTCTTTCTTTCCATTGTATCCTTGTAGGCTTTTCAGGTCCAGATCCTGATGTGAAGCACTGATGTCTTACTTTGTCTTTGGCAAGACTGCTATGTACCCAAGATTCTAGTTTCCATCTCCCTGTCACATTTAAAAATCATTTTTTCAATCCATAGTGGTTACAAAATAATGCTTTAAGTATTTCCATTAAGTTAAAATACAGGTTATTCTTCTGAATGGAGGGCATATAAAATTTTCCTCATTGAGAAAAGCATGAACCAACATGGGTACCATATTTAATGTGTTATGCTGAAGGGGTTAAAATCATGCTGTTTTAAGAGTTGTATTTTTTAAATGTTCTCCCTCTCTCCCCCTCTCTCTCCCTTTATTTTATAAAGTATTGTCTTAAAGGTCTTCTGAGATCCTAAGTTTAATAGAGATAAATAGTATTTTATAATAACATATTCTCCAGACAATGCCAAATTCTATATGTGCTGTGGGGATTTAGTAATAACTTTCCTGTATAAGTGGATTGCATTTTTGTAGACTATTCTAGAGAGTACAGCATAATTGAAACAAATATGGGTTCACATATAGTCCAGAAATCCCATATCTAGATATTTGATATACCTAAGAAAAATTCTCACGTAAGTCCCTACAGGAAAGTGTTGTTTGTGGCACTGGAGTATTACAGCCTCTTAGTGTTTACCACTTGGTATAATATATGCTATAGAAGAAATACTTGATATACATGAAACAACATGAATAGATTTTTTAAAAAAATAAATATTGATGAAAAAATTGGAAACCAATGACAGTCACCATTTCACACATTTACATGCACACGTACACACACACAGACACACACACACACACATCCATTAAGCAATATAGCATTGCCAAGAGCACAAATAAAGGAAAAGTTGCAATTAAGATGGTATCCCATGGAAGGGAAAGAACAAAGAAGTGGGCAATTGGAATAAATATCAATCTAAAAAAGTGAATAAAATGAGAGGTGACATGAATCTTGCATGAAGCAACAGAGATAATATATCATGATGCAAGGAATAGAATGAACTCAACCTGAAATGCTCTCCACTTGAAGCATACACATATACACACATAAATATACACATATAGTGACTCGGATAATCTCTCAAGGCTTTGAACCTCCTTGAAGACAGTTGCAAGTGTTACAAGCTTTCTGGAAACAAAAAACATAGGCTAATAAGATTAATAGAGGTAGCCTAAAAATATTCACCAAAGAAACCCCACCAATTTAAGGTGCCCAAAATTTGATTTTCTAATTTTGAATTAGTCACTTTCTCTATATATACATTGAATAGATAATTATACTTTCAGTTTTCTCATCCATGAAAATGAACATAGGAACATCTGTTTCATAGGAAGCTGTTGATGAGATAATGTACTTATGAAGAGATTAACAGAGCTTGACTCATACTTGGTATTCAGATATCTATGTTCTTATTTCTTGCTCATCCCCTCCTTACAACATTTTTTATTTTCCTCTTCTGTTTGAAATTAGAAACTGCTTGATTATTTTTTAAACATTGAAATAATAAAAATCAACGGGAGCGCAACATATTCTACACACTGAGCCTCATATAAATTATTTCATAAATATGATATAGCTATCTAAATGATCCTGAAGTTTGATTCTAACATTATCTTTTTTTTCCAGAAAACGGGGGGTCAATAAATCTAAGTAATTCATTCAATCTATACAGAAGTTACAACTAGACTTGCTCAAACCTCACAGAGAAACTAAAGCGTGCACTTAATGTTTTGAGAAATAATTTTCAAACTTCTGCTACTTTTTGGATAACTGGATGCCAGGAAGTGGATGCAGCACAACAATGAGCTTGTTTTACTTATAAATGGGCCAAAAATGGACACAATTGAATGCAATGGGAGTGGTAAAAAATGGAAAAAGAATGTAACACATTTGTCTACAATTGTGTAAAATATCACAATTATAAGAAATTGAGGTAGTTATGAAACATTTTCTTATGCTTTTAATGAATTTAGACTGTTGCACATCTGAAAATAACTGTTTATTTTTGAAGACTGTGCAACTGCTTTTCTTAACAGCTACTCACTGGTCAATCAAGAAAAGAACATGCTTGTCTCAGACACACCCCAGAACAGTGATCTTAGAGAGAACTCTGTGAGCCCTTGTGTTCTCCTTGAGCTAGGTAGTGAGACCTCTAGCAGCAATGATCTCTCTCTCTCTCTTTCTCTCTCTCTCTCTCACACATATTTTGTGATGAAGTAGAACATTAACCATTCTCACATGAATCTTTAGTTGATTATTTTAGAGCTATATTTTTCAGTCCTAAATGCACATTGGAATTAATTGGCAGCTTTGAAACATGCTGATGTCTGGATTCTATCCTCAAATGATTGTGATTCAATAGTCTGAATTTCAGGATCTTAAAACTTCCACATGTGCCATGCTGTCTAGTTTAAGAAGCTTGTGCTTGTTCAGTCATGTTTGGAAGGGAGGGGGAAAAATGAAAGGTCATGGCAGAAAATTGCATCCTGCTCAGTGTGACTCTTTTCACAGATGAGAAATAGCAATAGCCTATCAAGTGAGTGTTCTGCATCAGGGAAAGTAATGATCATCCTTGGCCAGAGATGGAACCAGCTTTGAGAATAACAGAAAGCTGGGGACACTGTTAAGTAAAAATAGGGAAGAAGCCATTTTCAAATCAATAGATCTAAACTTTCTCCTTATTTTGGTTCACATTAGATAAAAGCTTATAGTAGCAAATTCCAGGGGTAATCTTAAAGGTCATAGTCATTCCACATAACTGTAGTCTTTTTCCATAAACCTTGTACCTCAAATCTTAAGTATGTACATTTTAAACTCAGTAATCAAGCAGATAGGTACATATTTTGGACCTTTTGCTCTTTTGCATGCTCCTGAGATTACTCTACATGCTCTTAATTAGTACTCTTCACTTGTACTAATTCATTAAGGTCGAGATCAAGTTCAACTTCCTTCTTAGGTCTTTTCCAAAATAGGTTTGTCACAATGATCTCAATCATTCATCATACTTGTACACAGATAATTACTGCTTACTAAGTGTGTAGAAGTTCTATTTCCACAATTAAATGTTATGATTCACATGAATGGACCTCATGTTTTACTTTTTCTGTAGTTCCTATATTATTTGTCACAGTGGTAGACCCTTAGGTGATACTCCTGAAACATATGATCAAGTGACAGATTTTGAATAGTAATAATCTTTAATCTTTTTTGAGGAAAAAAGGTAAAAATAAAGTCAGGCAGGATCACATTAATTAAAACAGATTTTTAGTAATGAAAATATCTTAAAGAATCAGTATTTTAAACTGGATAATAGTGCTTTCAAATGAGCAGCCTATCTTTTCTGCATACCCATGTCCAACACTTTAAATCAGACTATAACCATGAGACACCTAGGCTGAATTGAACATTTAGACAGGATATCATTTTTTACAATGACTGTAGATTATTTAAGTTTTCAACTATCCAAGACTATTTATGTCAGAGTAGTCTATTCTTATTTTAACCATCTGTTTAACCTTACCTCTTGGTTAAAATACATGGTCTTGTTCTGTTCTTTACTGGAAACTCTAAATTTCCCACTGCAAGTCTGGAATTTGAAAGATAAACTCTGGTTCACTGAGACAATTTTTTCTTCTTTTCCAACCAATTAATTTCTTGCCCCATATTTTTCCAAATGCCACGGCTGATTATGACCTGACTACTTTAGGGAATTCCAAAGGAAAAAAAAATGCCTCTTTGCTTTAGACTGAACTCATCCTTGGGACTGTCTTGCAAATAAGCAATTAAACAGTTGTTTTCCACCTTTGAGAAAAGTCTACCATTAAATCTTTTAAAATAATTTTATATTATTTCAATTGTTTTCTGCTATGTTCTCAAAAGAATTTTTGTAAAATTCCTAAGTGCAAATTCTTTGCACTTAGGAATATTGAGAAATAACTTTATTCAGACAATAAATGTGTAGATTCAGAAGTCAGACATATTCCATGAAGGATTAGTGAAACATTGGCCTAGTTGGCCTAATAGGTAGTTGAAATTTTGATTACTGAACATTGCTCATCAATTCTGGTATACATCTAAATGATCTGTGGATCTTTTTCAAAAATTTGTGTCTGACTCATCCCCTTGGGATGGACTTAAGAGAACACCACACATCATCAGGTAACAATTTCTTCCTTTTTAGAAAATATATGCATTCAATAAACTGTTACCATTGTTCTTAATTACCCTCATCTCTGTGCCTTTTTTGCTGAAAACTAATGAGATGCTACAGAGAGAACCAGAAAATGTTCACAGAATTTCTATTCCAGCTACCATTCTGTTTGGAATTATGAATACTCATTGTCTTGTGATTCTATTAAACAATGGAAAAAACAAGTCCTGTAAGGTTAAAAATGAAGAGTGCTATGTTATCATATTCCCACAAGCATTCAACCCCTGGCTATATGTACAAGCATATAGACCTTCTATCACACCTCAGAACAGTTCTTTCAATTGCCCATTGTTCTCCTTCGACCAAGAGTTTCATTGTATACCATGAACAGAGCTCTTCTGGGTGCACCCCTTTCTGAAGGAAGCAAGACTTGACAGATCCTAGTACTAGACTCATTTACTTTGGGAAGCTAGATCATTTAATAGGAAAATAAAAAAAGGAACAATAAGACCATTCTGTCTCTGTTGTGTGATAGCCTAAAAACTTGTGTTTCAATGAGATTAAAGAAATAGAATAAGCCTGGCCCAAAGGAGTTTTATTTAGATCTTGCAAAATCATGTCTAGGGTCTGAGCACTGATGTCTAAATTTATAAAAGCGACACAAGTGGTTCAGATACATGTTAAAGATTTCAAATCTCAGTCTAGAATCAACTGAGGAATTTATCAAAAAATTTTGTTGCTTGGTCCTATTGTCTAAGGTTGCCTCATTGTACAGAACATAGAAGAGATAGCTGCTCACCAGACAGCATCCCTTCATTTCACAATCATTCTGAGGTGGTCCTATCTGGAGGCTTAATACTAAGTGATACATGAATCCACAGCTCTTACCCTCCAGGAGCTCTTGCCAGCAGTACTCACTCCCTTTCTGGAGGCTCTAGGGAAAAATCTATTCCTTTGCCTCTTCTAGCCAAAAGCTACCTGCATTCCTAAGGTCATGACTCCCTTCTATCTTCAAAACCACCACCACTACAACTTTCACACATATTTTGCTGTAGTAGGGAAAAGTTCTCTAATTGTAAGGGATTTTGTAATTATGCTGGGCATGCTCAGATAATTCAAGATAATCTTTCCATTGTAAGGACCTCAACCATAATCAAATCTGTAAAAATTTATTTTGCCATGGAAAGCCACCTATTCTCATATTTCAAAGATTAGGAGATGGATATCTTTAAATTGTTATTAATCTATTGACTGTATGATTGTATGTACTATTTCTTATACTAGACTGTAAATTTCTTGAGATGCCAAATCTGTGCCATATCTATTACTGTACCCATCAGAAAAATCTTTCAAAGCATATTGCATTCAACAAAGGGTTCAACCAACATTTGTTGAGTGAGACAGAAGAATTGAAAGCTTTCAAAGATTCATTTGAGCAAATGGCCACTCAAGGGTTTTAAAAGTCTGAAAGAATAACCTTTGCAATATTTCCAGTCACTGGAAAACTCACAAATATTTAAATTATTTCATAAGTATAGGTTTATTAAAATTATTTCTTGTTTACATTGCTTACACATAACTATAATTATGTGACTATATTACATATTCAAAATGCTTCAAAGATGTCACTTTCCTGCTGGGTTCTCCTCTGTCAGTAGAATTTATACCTTAATGTCTTACAATGTTGATCATCACAAGTCAACAGTTGCAAACCAGATGCTCTAAGAAAGGTGGTATTGCCTATCAGATGTCAGCTGTAATAGAGTTAAGGGAAAATTAA
Source organism: Hydrochoerus hydrochaeris (assembly GCA_004027455.1). Lineage (NCBI taxonomy): Eukaryota > Metazoa > Chordata > Mammalia > Rodentia > Hydrochaeridae > Hydrochoerus > Hydrochoerus hydrochaeris. The sequence continues at coordinate 148,783 of PVLA01003426.1, forward strand.
TCATTCAAAGACTGGCTTGAGCTCTTTCCTTGGAAGATTAGCTAGTTGACAATTCATGATGTTTTCTTCAATATAGTTGATTTTAATATGTTTCCAGACACCCAAAAGGAGTGTCTTTTAAGATCTGTGTCTCTTATGGTTTGTATCACATACAGTTCTGCAAGATGTGCAAGACAGCATGGGCTCTGGGATCTATAGCTGGCAAGAGAAATAAATATTTCCATATTTCATTTAGCAATTGCTATAAATTAAGGCAATTTCATTCAAAAATTAGTAAGGGTTTTATAGCACAAAACACTGTTAAATTACACAGAAAGGATTAGGAGGTAGGGTAGACTGGAGGATATTGGATATGCAAGCACAGATGGTCTTGATTGACTCATGAACACGGCGGAGCCAAGTGGGAAATGTATGTTTTTTGTGGTTACATATGTTGTAAAGAAAATCGCTCCTGGTTCTTTTCTACAAGAAAGTACATGGAATGAAGAGAAAGAGGAGAGAACAAGATCATATGGGGAAAGGTGAAGCAAACACAACAGCAGCACATGTAACAGATGTCTGGCTGAGATGAGCCAGGCAGGGAGTTAGGACAGCCAAATTCCTTCTCTGGCATGTGAGTGACTGATGAGAGGAGGGATTCAGCCAAATTTGAATAGTGCCAGGTGGGTGTCTGTTCTGTGGATAGCTGCCTTGGAATCTAGGTGTAACTTCCCAGCCACTCTGGCGGGTTTGGTATAAAGACTGTCCTCCCATGAGGAATGGGTATCTGCAGAGTTGCTTGTCCTTCCTTTCAACAGGGACTTGAGAAACCTGGGAAGGTCCCAGAAAACCTTAGTTATTCTGAACTCTGTTCTGAGCCCTTCTTCTTAGACCTTAACTCCTATAATCTTTATAAAAATATCATGAGGGAAGTTTTAGAGTTAATTTCATTTTATAGATGAAGAGAACTAGGCACAAAGAACCTAAGTAACTGGCTTAGGATGATATTTGATATTGGAGCCAGGATTTGAAAGCAGGCAGTATGACTCCAGAGTGCTTGCTTATAAACATGTTCTGTGTATATCTCTCTATGCTCTGACTTTTCTAAATCAATGAGACCCTGAAAGTAGTGGGTGCAGATTTTCATATTTGTATTCTTCATAAAATATGTCAAAACATCTATCTACAAAATAGATGTTGCACTTCATTGTAAAATGTCTATTTAAAGTTTCAGTATAATCTTTCAGAAACTGGAAAAATCCTCTTTATCTTACTTAGTTGGGACTGTGTAATAATTGGAAGAGAAATGGACAGAGAAGTCTTGGTAACACTTCAGCCAAAAAGAAAGAGAGCTTGGGAACTGGTCAAAATGCAGAAGTATCTCTGGATGTCTGTGGTTTTGGGGGAGCTGACAAGTCTAGTGCTACTCTGCCATGTTCGTGGTTCTGTTTCTGCTTTTCCTTGTCCTCTTATTTTTTTCTTCCAAATCTTCTAATAACTAATAAATCTTTTTGTTTTCTTTCTCTCTGTTTTATGTCTTCTTAAGACCTGAATCTTCAGTTGTGTGAATCGTGTTGACTTCAGGCTTTAGGATATACCTTCTTCTACCTTTCATTTATAAACTGTCAAAAAACTTTTCACCACTTTGACTCTAAGTCTTTTAGTTAGATGCCAAATGAGAAATCTGATAGGATCAGTCATGCTACTATTTTTTAGTTGAATTCTCCAGTTGTACTCCTTCCTGATCCTTATTCATTTCATGAATGGCTATATAAGGGTTGGGTATACATTCTTTGGCTAAAGAATTTGCAATCAGATTTAAAGGGTGGGAAGAAGATAAGGATCACAGGATATAAAATGCAATATCTATGGGTAACTCCACTGAAGGGAGTCATGAATTTAGCAGGCTTTTCAAATGAGTACATTATATTTGGCTTGTCTAGTAGAGTCATATTCATGTGAATAGGTGAAGTTAGGGCCCCAAGAATATTTGAAATTTTAAAATATGGTGTACTGGTATACATAACTAGTGAGGCAGGCTCAGAATAACCCTACAAATGGTGCTAAGACTTTCAGAATTTAAAACTGTGCTAAACATGTTTAGAAAGTTTGCAATGAAATTTGGATAATTTACCTTTCCTCAAGATCCACTTATACAGTCAGCAAAAACAAAATTAAACCAAAAGCCTTTATGCATACCATGTTTACCATATACACTGATTGCAATTGTTGAGAGAACATAGGTTTTTTTCATTTTAAGTCACAATCCTTATTATAAACATGGTGTTCATTCTTATATCAATATAAATGGAACTCATTTAAGAAAGAAAGAAATAGTTACAGAGAGCATTCTTTTTCTGTCACAACTTTAAATTTTTGATCCCCTATTCATTTTCAGAATGCCATATGAAAAAGAAACAGCATTTTAAATGGGTTTTTGAAGAACTGAAGTTGACATGAACACCAAAAAACTTTACAAAACCACTGAATATTTGGCTATGTCTTCTAGAGGCTTTAAACAATCTGAAGACAATTGTTATGTTAAGATAAAAAGTCTTCAGATCATGGCTGACCTATCAACTGACCAATAACATTTCCTACTAAGCATTAACACCCAATCTTTAGAACTAGCAGCTTCTCTAATTAAGCAGCTTCCCTCTATGATCTGGAATGGCTCAGGGTATTGCTTTGGCTTCCTTGTCACAAGAATATACAATGTCTGGTCTGGCCAGCCATTCAAACTACTTTCCCATACATCAAAGATCCAAAATAATTTCACTAGTCACTCTAAAGTGCATTTACAATTTTCCAATTTCCATCTCATGTATCTTCCTAGAAAACAGAGATCTGTATGAAAGTCTGTGATATTTTTGTCCAAACATGAGTCTTGGCAAATATCTCAGAAACCTAGAATAAACACACTGCTTGCTAGAGTGTTAAATGAAAAATCTGTCAGATTGGGCACCAGTACACAATTGTGAAGTTAATAATAAAAGAAAAGGGGATTTATGTTTAGGATTATAGTTTGAACTTTTTTGAAAGGGCTTCTAGACATAAGACCATAGTGAATTAAACCAGTGGGCAATATGACATTATTACTAAAAAGCAACTTTCTTGAAGCTGTAAGTCCCTGAGAATTTTCAGATAAAGCATTTTTGCATTTCAAATTCCAAGTCAGCAGTTTCAATAAAATTGTGTATGTTAAAAGAAAATATATCAGTGGTGGATTCATATTCTGATTTCCTTGGATTTTACAGTGGTGAGAATTATGCTTTTTTCCTTAGAATGCCAGCCAAGGCTGAAAAATACTTGTTATAGAATTTCAGAGGGTAATGAGACCAGTATGGTTTATTCATAACAAGTGCTATGAATGTTGAAGAATTGCCACTTAACTGAATGGAGAAACATGGGGCATCTTTCTGAACATCAACTGAGAAATCTGTAATGCTTAGCTGTTCTCCATTCCAGAGCCACAATCATGCACTAGACCTCATCCTACTATCTGTGAAAAGAACTGTTTGTCTTTGGGGCAAGAAGGAAACAACTGAGATCAGTATATACTGGCTGTTCTTTTCCTCTGAGTGCATGTGGCTGGTTTAGATTTGAGCTTCCTGTCTGATCTCAACTAATTAATGTCCTTGTTAGAGGACAGGTAGTCCAGCACTGCTGTCAAAATTTGACTGTTCAGATACTTAATCACCAGTTTGCCTGACTTGGATCCCTACCTCCTCTGTCTAGAGGTTGCTAAGTCTTAGCAAGGCTCTGTTGGCCTGCTATGCATCTGACATTTCTAGGCTCAGCCTTCTTGGAAGCCAGAAACATTCTGTCATCTGAGTCTTTTTATGAAGTGAGAAGAATGCTTGTAAGATAAAACTTGTGCCCAAACCATGTGTAGTAGGGTCACACATAAAGATATTTAGTAAAGATAGCAAAAGGTAACTAGGAAGTATTGTGGGTGGGGTGGGAAGAATGAGAATATGTGGAAAGTTTCCATAAATAAATATTACTCTATTATATGCTATCTCCATAGTTTCAGTCAGTCTCTCATTTAGACTAAGCAAAGAGCCACATACCAAAGGGAAATAGTGAAAGTAGATCAGTCAGTTCTTCTCAATTCTGAATTTCCCACCTTCAAGAAATTCTAGAGATACAAATATATGTATATGCAAGTCTCTGGTAGCTGTAAAGGTAGTGGAATTTAATCAATTTGTTCTTTATTTTAAAGGTAAATTATGGGCCAAAGCCTTTATTTGATTCTATCAATCTACAATTTGATAACTCTTCATGCCTATGACATGTTCCATTTTGTTCATTTCTATGCTTCATAGCATCCTAGTCATCACAAGTATTATTTCTGTTTGGCAGATGAAAGTCAGGCTTAGGAAAATTACATGACTTGGGCTATTCATCCAAATTAACAGGAGTAGGATCAGAAGGCAAATTTAGAAGTTTTGAGAACACATTGTGATGTATAAATGATGAGGTCCCAGAATAGTCTTCTCCTCCAACTCCCTATGTTTTATTTCACTAGCATTTGTTCAAGATCTCTCTCTGATGTGGCTCCAAAGGCCTGTGGTTGTTCTGAAATGGAAGGTCTTAAGCTCTGTTGCTCTTTTTAATATTGGCAGAGCATCTCTAGGGACTGTTTTCAGAGAATAAAGTATGTTCTGTCATGTAATTTTGCTGCAGAAGAGGCCCAAGACTGAAGCTGGAGTTCTTCGTCATACATAAACTCTTTGACCTGAGTGAAGTCTCTTGATGCCTCACCTCACCTGTGATCTCTACTGTCTCAGCCTCAAGGGGTAAATGTAATAAAACTATTCTGACCTCCTTAGATTTGATGATCTTTAAACTCTGTCCTGAAATGTTACAGTTCTTGCAATGGATAGAGAAATTAAAATTACAGTCAAAGTGGAATAGATGGTTGATAATTTTTATTTTATCAATAAGCATAATGAAAATTCTTCAGTTCCTTCATCTTTGTCAATAATCATTATTCCCATGTAGGGATTTTATCTTTAGAGGTATCATAAAAATAAAAATCCCTGATTTTTTCAGTCCAGCTACCAATTCTGTAGTTTCCAGGAATGGTTGTGTGTTTAGTTAAGAATTTTGAATAGCATCTCAAGCCAATTCCTTGCTTTTATATCAAACCATAATTATCTTTTGTTTCTCAGCATTAGTTTATTTTTTCTTTGTTTATTTCCCTCTTTCATTTCTTCCTTCCAATGAACTTTATTCTTTGCTCTTTTTCTTTACTATATCTACAGATCATTAGCCTCTTTGGTAAGTTCAAATTCTTAGTAAATTGAATCTAGTTTAGTTAGTTCTGTGTGCTCTGCCCTGTATTGTTGGATTACATACCAGTTTAGAATCATCTGTAAAGAGATGAAGGTATGGACATGAATTTTAACTCAGGAGCTATAAGAAGGGCTGTACATATTGAGTAGATTTATTTTAGATTACAGTCCATAATAAATGAGCCACACCACAAAACTTAATATGTAGTTTTGGTTATTTATGTAGTTGATAACAATTGTGCTTTGACCACATGTTATATTTGTTATAATTGTTTTGAAAATAATGTGACAAAAAGTTTATAAGTTTGTGAATATAGATAATGTCGATTTTAAAATTTGTTTTATCTTCTATATTGAAATAAAATCATACTTTATAACATTAATCCTTATTTTATTACTGAAATACTCCTCTAACACACAAATATAGGAAAGATAGACTTCCACTGGAAACACATTTGAAGATCACCTACCTTACAGCTCCTTTTTCTACTTTATTAAGTTTTTGGAACTTTTACTTCATAGTATTATATCATATAATTACATATTTACTGATATCTTTCTCATGTTTTTAGAATTTGAGTTCCTTTAGGATGGAAGCTTGAGCTTCTCTCTTCATTTTGTATTCTCAGTGCATAAAATATCTGACATAGCATGAATACTTAATAAATATACATTGGATGAGTGCATAAATCCAATAAAAAATAGTTGTTGGCTTATTTCCCTGGCCCTAGTCTAATCTTTGGCAAAGCAGTTTTTTTAACTTTTTTTTTTCTTTTTAGAAAATTAGTATGGATTAAAGTAACAGGTTATTTTATATTTAGGGAAAAACCTGAATACATTTAGAGAGAAAAATGAATCAAATCTCTGTGAAGGTAGATCATCATCAAATTTAAAAATTTGCTGGATTTTGAGAAATTCATCATATGGCTTTGGGTTTTACTTCTAACATTTAGATCCTGTCTGTAGTAAAACTTAACCAGTTCTATTTTTTTCATCTGCTAAAGTAGGTAGTAATTTTTCACTCTTTAAGTGAGCACATGTCTCACAGTTTGGTGTAAAACAATACAAATTCATGAGCCACACCTGTAGTTATCTTATTATTTCTCTTTTCCACCAAAGTGGATGATCAGAAAGAAAATAGCAGCCATGGTTCTGGTAAGTATGTAAACATTTTCTAGTTTTTGCTAGGCATGTGAAATCAGAAGAGTATGAAAAGAGATCAAAGCCATGTTGGTTATATGTAGGTTGCTATACATATGAAGCAAAGAAAAACCCTATCATGCACATCTGGAACCAAGTGTGTAAGAAGCGTGTTGACATGGAAATTTTTCCTAAATTTGAATACAAACATGTGCATGAGAAATCTAAATTCTGTCAGGTGAACTATATTCAAGGAACATTTGAATGCCATATTTATTCATCTGTTATAATTTTTCATTCTCTATCAAAACAAATGTGATGATGTTCTAAGACATACCTCACAAAAGGGAAATTTTAAATAAGTTTCAATAAACCTAAATAAGAATGTTATATTACTACAAAAATATACCTTCACTGAATACAAAAAAGCAAGACTTTCTATTTCTTTGTCCTCCAATTCTTTTTACAGACCCATTATTTTGGTCTGCCAACAGCTTGATTCCTGAAGGTCATACAGATTTCAGCAAGGAGTTATGGGGCTACATCAGTCTCTTCACTAAATGAAGTTTTCGCCCCTCAGCACAAATACTGTTTTGAGCTCATTCTGGCTTGTTAGTGGAATGGCTGTTTATTTCCATATCTAATTGTCAACCTAGCTGACATTTTTTACATATTAAATTTTCATCTGTGAAAGACAGTTCTGGACTTTGCTACATGTGACACAGGTAATCAGTGCTCTGCAGTAGTTGGGTCTGAAAGCTGACTGCATTGCTGACTGAAGGGAGCAGAAGAGCTGGAAAGAATGCATAAGTACATGGAGGTTTTTTCTTGGTTAGGCTGCAGATCTCTTTTGTATTACTGAACCTGGGGATGTCTGAGGTGACAAGGATTCTTCCTATGTTTTCCCCAGGTCTAGAACAAAATCATCATGTGAATGGGAAAGTTATGTTTTCCAAAGATTCTTAGCTGCCAATAGTTTTGGCTTTCCCAGGGCCAGTCTCATTGATAGTAATATAATATATTGGTGTTGTACAGTTTTCATGTTAGGAAACATCATTCCCAGGAGATTCTACTTACTGACAGGTCTTACCCTAGAGAAGTCAAATCAGTGTCCCAGGGAGATTACTCCTTGTAATATTCAGTTGAAAGCAAACACCTGCTGACTTCTTGACCAATATTTTTTGTTATTGATCACCTTTCTTGCATATAGTCTAGGGATGCTATTCACAATATTTAACAATCAGAAAGACAGGGAAAATTTGACAATATTGAGAAAATTAATTAATTGATTAATCAAAATAAGTGTGTGGCTAATCAAAGCAGTTAGCTTCTCATCCCCTAGTAAAAACCAGTAATCATATTACAGTTGGTAAATGAAAATCTGCCTTGTTTATTCCCACACAAGAAACTCAGGGTCTTCTGCTAAGTAACGACATGTCATCTGAACATCATAGTCTTCTACCAGAGACCTCTGGTCAGAAATTATAGATATTCCATGCTCAAATTTTTAAATTAATTTTATCCTTAATATTATTAAACATTAAAATTCTACCAACAAATAGCAAAATACTTTCACTTGAAGTTCTTACCTTGTTCTCCGACATTCTATTTAAAGATTATTCCCTGGGTTTCTCTCATACTGGTGTCCCGTTTCTAGTACACAGGTAAAGCCCCAGCAGAGGACAAGATTTCAATTTGTTGCTCTGTTGAGCTGCTGAATACTGGTCTGTCTTTTAGATTGAGACACACTTGGAATTTCCATTTACCTATAGTGTAGCCTTAATCTGTATATTTATTTACAATAATTTATCTTTATTTTTCTCAATATTGTCAAATTTTCTCTTCAGGCCCCAGTGTTGTCTGTTTATTCTTAATAACTTAAAATTAATTGATTGACTTATCAATTATTATGATAAATTAATTAATTCAATTAATAAATATATATTTGAGATTTCTTTGTGTCTCTGTTAAAAGTGCCTTATCAAGAGAATGTAAAAAATGAATGCCTCAAAAATAAATCATAAGATGAAATAAAGAATTAAAAAATGCCCCAAAGTTCTATTGACAGTAAAAATCTGTTTATTAGCATCACATTCCTAAAAGTCACTTATGCTTCCTAAATGGTTTAAAATCTCTGTGTAGGAATAATCAGCAAACAAATTAGTGTTCTGCCCTCTTCCTTTCTCTTTATATCTGTCTTCCCACCTGTTTCCCACAACCAGAGTCTCATCATTCTTATATATTATTTGTGTTTTTCTTATCACCCAGGTGATTTTTTTCCTGACATTTTCAGTGAATCTGAAAACATTTCAGGAACTGAAATAGTACAGAAGGTGTGCAGACTATTTTCATAATTGCATTCTTCACCACTGAGATGGGCAATGGATGGAACCCCTCTACACCCATCATCTATGTGTATTTCTTCCCATTTAAAGTTATCTCATTGCTGATTTTGTTTGCATGAAAGCACCTTTGGACAGAGGAAGTGGAACAGCAACTCTTTCCCACCCATTTCCCACCACATCCCAGTTCCTTGCAGTGATCCTCATGGCATTTCAGTGGAAACAGATGCTTCCTCTTTCTCAAATGTTTAGTGTTGCTACAAGATTTGGGTCCTTTGTACATCATGTCCTTTCCCAGTAAAGTTTTCCTATACATCTCAGAGCATTTACTATAGCATTAAAATACAGCTTTATGGTTGTACTGCACATAAATTCTTGGAGACAGGGCTTACTTTATCATTATTTTAAAAATCTGTTTCCTCAGCACGTATCCCAAAACTTGGCTCATCATGTGTTCTTAGTCAAAATTTTGTGTGAATGAATGAATGGGTCACTAAGAGAATGGAGTTTGAACTTTTTTACTAATTCACAAAAACTCTTCCTTTGGCCCTGACTTTGAGATTTTTTTCCCCTTATTTGGAAGATAAGCAAGGAAGGTCAGAGAGATCCATAGGTTGTCTATAAACCATGTAGAATTGGTTTTAAAAATATGAGAAACAATGAAAAAGAAAGTTCATAGAATGAGATAACATGAAATTTGAAGTTGTGTATTCATTGATTAAACTCAGGGATTTACCCTTATGGTAAGATTTGGGAGAAAAACAAAGTAAATATTTCATTTCTCTTAGACACAAATATAACTTGGTAAAACATAAATCAATAAAAATCAAGTTGTAACTTTTTCTCCATGTTACTCGAAGTAATTTACTCTACTGTTGTCTTGCAGTGTTAATCAGAACATTTTCTAGAAACAGAATGGGATGGAAGGTCAAGCAAATTGCAATTATTTTCCTCTTGTTGCTAAGAAGTAATGGGGTAAAGCATTGTATATCCTTAAGCCAGTTTTCTTTTTTAAAAAATGAGGGATAAAATGTTGTATTTTCACCTTATAAAATGTAAATGTAAAATGTAAAATGTGCTAGAAATATATTTAAAAATCACTTTGGAAAACAAGTTTTATAAATCATTATGGCTACATAAAATATAATGTAATATGGGCTTTGTCTTCAATACTGTGTCAAGTCTCACCAGGTACTTCTCTTTCAGTTGCAGAGGTAGGGTGAACTTCCTGATATTTTATCTGGAGAGAAGGAAGCACATCATTTCTCCATGAAGAAAAGTAGAAACTCATGCTGAGTAATTTAAAGAAACATATCTATCCTGCTTTATTTCCTATATCTTCCTGGCAGTGCTACAGTGATGGTTATCTCTGAAAATCTCAGAACACTGAGCAAATGACCTCCAGGAAAGAAGAAGTGATGAGATACGCAGGCCTCCTTGCTAGTTGAGGCTTTAGCCAGCCATGGAAATAGCACACTAATGTATGGCTTCGGTGTTTTGATCTAAATTGTCAACCTCTGGATATGAAGGTTTCTTAACCTTCTAAGATACTTTCTCTTTGAAATAAATGAAAGAATCATATCAAGTTTTTTTTTCAAATCCCATTTCAAATTCTAGTGTCTTCTAGTCACACAGTCTATTTGTAACCCGCTTGGCTTGAATTCTTTCATTCAGCAACTGTAGACTTCTAATTGTAGGACCCTTGACTAGGCTATCATTCACATTTTACAATGACATCTTGGAGAACTATGTGTTGATAGAAACCATAAATAATAGCAAATGCTTACATAATTTTACAAAACACTGTACTAGAAATAATATGAATACTTTTGTAGTTCTTACCAAAAGGCACTCTTTAAAATATTATAAACTTGGAACCCCGTGAAGAACACCATATATATATATATATATATATATATATATATATATATATATATTTATATATATATATATTTAGCCTTTATGCTATTTTTTGTGAGTTAAAAGCTTTAAATTTAGCTCTACTGAGGATGGTTCCACTTTAGTAATTTAAATAAGTAAGATTTCTTTGAATAAGTAAGATTTCTTTGACTAAAAAGATTCCTTAGATCACCAATAAGGATTGCTTTTGAAGACACTGAGAAAAATCAAAAGTGACTCTGCAACGTAACATTATCTATCTCCCTTTACTGAACACTGTTAATGGGAATGTGTGAGTTAATTATACTTTTGCTGTTTTAAATAGGTTTTATTTTCCCTGGATTACCAGAAGGTGGAAAAGAGTGGCTGTATCACAAAGTTTTGCTGCACTCATTGATACATACAGGCACACATATGCAAACTTGCACACACATACACAATCACTCACACACACACACAACTTTTCACTTCTTCTTGTATGTACAGAATGGGGGCACAAGGTGTGTGCCCATAAATGACACTGATTATACCAGTCACATTTTCTTCTTTTCTTCTGATACATTTATTTTTATTTCCTTGTTGCTCTGAGCATATTTATTGGGTTCTAAAAATATAAAGAGTTCTGTCCATTGCACCTGTATTTGTCTGTTCATCTATATCTTTCTTCAAACCAAAGTGGAAAGGAACTGTTATCCAGGAACAGGCAAGTGACTTTGGGTTAGTTGAAGGAGAACAGTCTGGACAACCTGAGGTGGTATCATTTTCTCTTACTTAGGGTATTGGATATTGAATGATAAAAATCACTCCCTTTAAAAGTAGTATTCCACAGACTTGTTAATAGAGGTCAGGACCAATGCCTGAGTTTTGTGGAGTTCTTCCTCTTAACTGAATCATTAGTACAATGGCACAGCTCATAGAAATCTGAATATTATGATTGTTAATTCTCAATATGGAGAGGAATACACACACCTGAGACTTGGGATTAAATTAACTCCTATTAACATTACTACTGGGTTCCCTCCAGGCATCCCTTGTCAACACTCAAATTTTGGTGGAGTGGCACACAGAGAACAGGCACATCTGAAGGTAATTCTGTTTTAATGAGGCAGCAAATACTTCCCATGATTTTCTAGATTTTATGAAAACAAAGAGAAGAGATTTTTCATGAATGAAATAAGTGATTTTATAGAAGGTTGAAGATTTAAATGGAAAATGTATTTTCTCTTTTGGGCTTTTCTGTTTCTTATTAGTAGAGAAAGTAGTGCTGTGCTCCTTATTAATAATTTACCTTATCTGTATATTAACTGGTTGATTTAAAAACCAAGAAATATGGAAAGTTTAACTTTAATTTTTTTAAATTAATCTGGTTACAAAAGGTGGTAAAACAGAATATAATAGAGATAAAATACAAATTATTATAAAGAACCATTAATTTTTACTTTAAGGTCATTGATTCACTTATCAAATGACATATGATAACCATTAGGCTGGACACTGAAAACACAGCAATGAACACCACATGTTTAAGCACATACCCCAAAATATGAATTAAACATTAATCAAAGGAAAGTTAGGTTGCAGGATAAAACCAGTAGTAGAAGCATGAGTTTTTACTTGTTCATGTTGCTACTTCATATTCCTTATAGACTACATCTGTGGAAGTCATCTGTCCAGTCAAAGATACTAAACTTGAAAATACTATATGGAATAAACACAAGATTATATTTTGAGGGTTTAATAGAGGCTTCAAAAGTGGCACACAGTGCATGGAGACCTGAGCACAGGATTGAGGAACAGGGAAAAAATCCTCATGACTTCTAAAGAAGATTAATTGAATCAGAACTCTCATAGCCATGTCTAATAAACTACGTGTGAATCAGGAGTGAGAATGCTCCAGCAAGACAATATGACCTTTGTGTATACTATGGAATGTAGTAAAATGATCCCTTTGGAAACTGGAACAAGATTTAATTCATTGCTGAAAATACATTGGGCTAGATCAAGAGAGACTGTCACTGAATTAATGGAATACTTCTGAAGTATTTAGCTAACATATTTGATCTAACATATCATTAAATTCACTTTTGATGAGCCTTTATACTAATATTTTTGGACCAATTTTTTACTGAAGTTCTAACCAAGTGGCCAAAATAACTGGCATAGGTATATATGTACCAAGTACAGCCCCATACAATATTTTATATTAGATTTTATCTTCACTGTTTCCATTTACTTACTATTAGAAACCAAAGAAAGATCGCACTTCATGGTTCTATTCTTCCTTTGACTATGCTGCTTCTGATCACTGCAGAAAGAGATCAAATGGTTGAAGTGGATGTTCTTTTCTTTGCTGAATTTATTTCTTCACAAGCAGCACTGAATATTTAAGAAGTTTACATTAATGTCATCTTAAAAGTCATGGTATGATCTAGTTTTGTAATCTTCTGTGAGGGTAGAAATGGGAGACATGGTGTTCCATCCTCAGTAATTTTCACTCTAATAGCAGAAGGGAGAAAAATATATTGATACTGTCTTTTAGCACCTCTCCTAAATACATTCATCCAATTTTTTATTGATTTGTTCTTGTAGGATGAATGCTAGAACTAGAGAATAAGCAAAATGGCTTGGCCCCCAAATCTTACTTAGCTTTTAAGAACAGTATTTCATGGATATGGGAGAATCTAGTCCTTGTGGTGTTTATAAACATAGGAACAGGATCCACTTTTTCTTTCATTTCTTGTTTGCTTAATTTCCATTTTGAATCAATATTGAATTTCATCAAATATTTGCTGTATCAAATGGATTGTCTTTATCTTCATTCTATTGTTTTATAAACAGAAAAAAAGATACAGAAAAGAAAAGCAAAAAGCAAAAGAGACAACAACAACAACAAATCCAAAACAGTAACAAAATAAGGTTTCCAAAATAAGATGACAGGAATTTAACAATGATTGTAATATTGCATATTGTTACCTTCAGAAGGGTTGATTAGATTACCAGATATAGACATGCAAAATTGATCTAATCATACAAGTATTAACTGTTCTTTTCCAAAAACTAATAGAATTGGTAATAGAGTCATCTTAATTCACACACAAATTTATGTCTTTTTCCATTTCCCTTCCTTCTTTCCACCTTTCCCCTATCCCAGTTACTTTTCCTTTCTGAGCAGTTTCTTAGTCTTATACAATATTTATTGTAGATTTTGGATTATATTTGCTCTTTCAATTTCTTATACTAGGGAGACAATATTGCATTTATATGTGTGAGTTTGATTTATCTCACTTAGGAGTATGATCTCAAGTCACATCCATTTACTTATAAAAACCTTGATGCAATCTGTCTTTATAGCTGAGTAGTATTCCATTTTATAAAATACCAAATATTTTTTAGCCATTCCTTGATTGATGGGCACTTGAGTTGTTTCCCAAATTTGGTTATTACAAATTGTACTGCCATAAACATGGATTCACATATATCACTGTTGTATGATATTTTCAATTCTTCTGTTAAAATTGCCAGCAGTGGGATAGCTGGGTCAAACAGAACCTCTAATCCTAGATTTTGAGAAACCTCCACATTGATTTCCACAGTGGTTGCACCAGCCTACACTCCCACCCACAGTGGAGAAGACTTCCTTTTCCCCCACAGCCCCTCCAGCATTCAGTATTTATTTCTTGATCTTGGCCATTGTTTCTGGAATGAGATGGGATCTCAGAGTTGTTTTAATTTGCAATTCTCAAATAACCAATGATGCTGAATATTTTTTTATATATTTATTTGCCATTTGTATTTCTTCACCTGAGAACTATGTATTCATGTCAGATACTCATTTTTGGATTGGGTCATTGAATTTTGGGGGCTTGATTTTTAAAAATTCTTTATAAGTTCTAAATAGAAGTCCTTAGTCTAAGGGACAATTGGCTGATATTTTCCCAATTCGTGGGTTTTCTTTTCATTCTTTTGGAGATTCCCTTTGACATGCAAAAGCTTCTTAAAAGATGAGATCCCAGTTGTTGATTCTGACAAGTATTTCCCATGCAGTTTGATTTTTGTTCATGAGCTCTCTGCGAACCTCTATGTCTTCAACATTTCTACCTATTTTGTTTTCCAGAAGATTTAGTATTTCTGTTTTAATATTTAGATTTTTGACCCATTTTGACTTTAGTGCATGGTGATGGACATGGGTCTAGTTTTAGTTTTTGGCATAGGGAAAGGCAGTTTTTCCAGCACCACTTATTAAAGAGGCTATCTTTCTTCCAGTGACCATGTTTTGCCCCTTTGTCAAAGATAAATTGACTGAGTGTGTTTGTAGTTGTAGTCGTATCTTCTAATCTATGCCATTGATCTTCAGATCTGTTTTTGTTCCAGTACCATGCTGATTTTATCACAGTAGCTTTGTAATATAGTTTCAAGTTGGGGATTGTGATGTCTCTTGCCTTACCTTTGTTGCCCAGAATTGCCTTTACTATTCTATGTCTCTTCCGGTTCCAGATGAATTTTAGGGATGATTACTCTAGATATGTGAGGTATGCTAATGGTATTTTGATTAGAATTGCTTTAAGTCTTTATAAAAATTTTTGAAGAATAGCCATTTTCACAATGTTTGTTCTTCCTATCCATGAATAGGGAATGTCTTCCCATTTTCTGAAATCCTCTCTGCTTTCCTTTTTAAAATAATGTAATTTTCCCTGTATAGATCCTTTACTTCCTTTGTTTGATTGATTCCTGAGTATTTCATTTTTTTGGATGCTATTGTGAAGGTTGTGGTTTTCCTTATTTTTCTTTCAGTCAGTTTGTTGTTTGGTTACAAGAATGCTAATGATTTTTTAGAGTTGATCTTGTATCCACCTACATTACTGAATTTGGTTATTACATTTAGAAATCTTTCAATGGCATTTTAGGGGTCTTCTATAGAATATCATGTAATCTGCAAATAATGATAGTTTAATTTCTCCCTTTCTTATCTTCATTCCTTTTATTTCGCTCTCTTGTCTAATTGTTCTGACTAAAGTTTCCAGAACTATATTGCATAGGAGTGGTGTAATGGATAGCCTTGTCATGTTTCTGATTTTAGGTTGAAAGTTTTCAGTTTTTGCACATTTAGTAAGATATTGGGTGTTGGTTTGTCACATATGGCTTTTATCAGGTTGAGGTAGAGACCATCTATTCCAATTTTATATACAGTTTTTATTATGAATGCATGTTGGATTTTGTCAAAGGCTTTTTCTGCATCTACTAAGATGATCATGTGATTCTTGTTGATATGTATTATGTTCATTTATTTGCATATGTTGAACCTCCCCTGAATTCCTGGGATGAATTCCACTTAATCATGCTGTATAATCTTCTTGATGATTTTCTGAATTCTATTTACCAGTATTTTATTGAGGGTGTTTGAATGTAGATTGGCCTGTAATTTTTTTTTTGATTGGGTCTTCCTCTGGTTTTGGTATTAAGGTAATACTTACTTCCAGGACAGAGTTAAGGAGACTTGCTTCCCTTTCAATTTCATTGAAGAGTTTGAAGAGTGTTGGCATTAAATTTCTTATAGAATTCAGCAGTGAAACCATTATGACCTGGGTTTTTTTTTTTTGTTGGTAAAGTTCCAATTACATTTTTAATTTCATTAACTGAAATTGAGTTATTCAGCAGTTTTACGTCTTCTTGATGCAATTTGGTAATTCATATGTTTCTAGGAATCTGTCCATTTCTTCTGTGTTATGGAAGCTATGAGAGTAAAGGTTTTCAAAGTAGGTATTAATGATCTATATTTCCACAGGATCTGTAGTGAGTTCGCCCTTTTCATTTCCTGTACATGGATTTGAGTTTTTCTTTCCTCTTTTTGATAAGGTTGGCTAGGGGCTTATCAATTTTATTTATTATTTCAAAAAACCAACTCTTTGATTCATTAATTTTTTTATTGCTTTCTTAGTTTTAATTGCATTAATTTCTGCTCTGACCTTTATAATTTTCTCACTTGTATGGGCTTTGGGCTTGACTTGCTCTTCTTTTTCTAGAAGTTTGAGGTATAGCATGAGGTTGTTCATTTGTGTTTATTCCATTTCCCTGACATGGATATTAATTGCTATAAATTTCCCTCTGAGGAATGCTTTCATTGTGTCCCACAGGAAAGTTTAAGTTGTATTTGTGTTTTTGTTCAATTATAGTATTATTTAATTTCTTCTTTAATTTTTCTGTGACCTATTGGTTTTTTAGGAGAGTGATATTTAATTTCCTTGTGTTTATGGGGTTCTTGTGAGTTTTTTTGGTCATTAATTTCCAATTTTACTGTGCTATGGTCAGATAATATGCATGAGATTATTTCAATTCCTTTGCATTTACTTAAGAATATTCTGTGGGCTAGAATATGGTGTATTTTAGAGAATGTACTATGTGCAGCTGGGAAGAATGTGTATTCTGATATTGGGTGGAACACTCAGTACAGAACTACTAGGTCCATTTGTTCACAACTTTGATTTAGTTTTGTTATTTGTTTGCTGATTTTTTTGTTTGGTTGATCTGTCTCTTTGTGTGATAATGGGGTGTTAAGGTCCTCCTTTATAACTGTATTACTGTTTATTTGATTTTTCATGTCTACTAGGATTTGTCCTATATTTCCATATTTGGTGCATACATATTTATAATTGTAATAACCTCTTCTTCAAGTTTTCCCTTAGCAAGTATATAATGTCCTTCTTTATCTCTCTCTTGGTTTGAAGTTCATTTTGTCTGTAAACAGAATAGCTAATCTCACTTTTTGCTGGGTTCCTGTCATGTATAGTTTTCCATCCTTTGGTTTCTAGTCTATGAATTTCCTTTCGAATTAAATGTTTCCTTTTTGCAGCATATTTTTGAATTGTTTTCTTTCATCTTTTTGATAAGGTTGGCTAGGAATCCCTGCATTCCTGGGATCAATTTTACTTATTCTTTCAAAGAACCAATTCTTTGATTCATTAATTCTTTGTATTCTTTTCTTAGTTTTAATTGCATTAATTTCTGCTCTAATCTTTATAATTTCCTCCCTTGTTTGGGCTTTGGGCTTGACATGCTCTTCTTTTTCTAGAAGTTTGAGGTGCAGCATAAGTTGCTTATTTGTGTTCATTCCATTTTCCTGACATGGGAACTTATTGCTATACATTTCCCTCTGAGGACTGCTTTCATTGTGTCCCACAGGTTCCAGTAATTTTGTATTTATATTTTTGTTCAATTGTAGATATTGTCTAATTTCTTCATTAAGTATTCTGTGACCCATTCATAGTTTAGGAGAGTGTTATTTAATTTTCATATGTTTATGGGGTTCTTGTGAGTTTTTTTGTCATTAATTTCAAATTTTATTGTGCTATGGTCAGATAATATCCATGGAATGATATCAGTTCCTTTGCATTTACTTACACATGTTCTGTGGGCTAGTATATGATCTATTTTAGAGAATGATCCATGTGCAGCTGAGAAGAATGTGTATTCTGCTGCTGTTGGGTGAAACACTTGGTACACATCTACTAGGTCTATTTGTTCACAAGTTTCATTCAGTTCTCTTATTTGTTTGCTGATTTTTTGTTTGGTTGATCTGTCTCTTTGAGACAATGGGGTGTTGAGGTCCTCCATTATAACAGTATTTTTTGTTAGATTTTTTATGTCTTACATAGTTCAGTGTTTCCATATTTGATGCATGTATATTTATGATTGTAACCTGCTCCTCTTCAAGTTTTACTCTAACAAGTATGCAGTGACCTTCTTTATCTCTTTTGATCATTCTTGGTTTTAAGTTCACATTGTTTGTATTAGGTTTTTGGTGCAATAAGAGAGAAAACATAAAATAAAAAGTAGCCTTTATTCCGAGGACATGGAGAGAAACCCATGACTCTAGGCAGCCTGGCACTTCTCTGACTAGACTGTAGAGTCTAGTCTTTTATATATATATAACCTCTCACCAGGGGTAGTGCTTAGGATGGGCATAGACGATGCACAAGGAGCTGCTTGGAACTTTTCTTGTGCCACTGGAAAAAGAAAAAGGTAGTTGTCATATGGGAAGGAGGAAGTGGCCTCAAGGTAAACATCTTTGATTCTGCCTCCACTACAGTAATGCTGTGTAAGGCATAATCCTTTCATTCCCATCTTTTTGTTGTTAGGAATAGGGCAAAGTTTTTCTCTTACTACTTCCTTCTGGCAGGGGGCACCATATTGGGGTTTAGAAATGTTGATGGGATGATGGTTGATGCCCATGTAGAAGCTGGTACCAGGTGTTTTAGCCAGGACAACTTCATCATTGGTGAATGCCCACATCTTAGACTGGAAAAACAAAGAGACAAGTTGTAATGAGGAGGCAGGCCACTATCATATTTAAGGACCCAGGGGAAGTAGACAGAAAGGTGCCTTTTATTTAAATGTGCCATTTTATCAGAACCATGGTGAGGTAGAATTCTGAAAAATAAGTGTGGGGTTAGGAGGAGTGAAGTCATGGAGGTGATTATTTCTCCATCTGAAAGGATAAAAATTAAAAGTGTAGGTAGGCAGGGCTTGTCTCTGGTCCAGAAGTTGAGCTGCAAAGAATAAGAAGCATAAAATATAAAGCCTGATAATAACACATGACTTAGCCTGAGAGCTATGGCTGTGAGGCCTTGGTGAGACAGAGATGGGTAGGTGACAGAAGATGAGATGACCACTCAGGATGGTTAGATTCAGGGTTGGGAGGGTACTGCTTAGCTTAAGTGATGTGAAACCAGGATGGAAGTTTAGCAACTTTGACTGCTGTTGGTGTTTCCAAGAAGACCAGGTAGGGGGCTGCTCTACCATGGTTGTAGTCCTTGGGATGATTTTCTGTAACAGGACTTTAGTAAGTGCATCAGCAGTCAACCTGGTTGTAGGAAAGGCTTTTATCCATCTTGAAAAAGTACAAACAAAGGTGAGAAGATATTTGAGAGTTTTGTGGCAGGGCATTTGTGTAAAATCTACCTGCCAGTCCTGACCAGGGATGTGTCCACAAAATTGATGAATAGGAAAGGAAGGGGGTGGTATGTGTCTCTGAGGAGAGGTTCTACTATAGAGATGACAGTGTAAGTTGTTGAGACTTCAGAGTGTTTGGGTCTATATAAACACAAAAGAATCCTGACAATTAGGGTGTGGGCGAGGTGGTAAAAAGGAATTTTTAAGATTTACAACTGTAAAATGAGTGGTGGAGAGAGAGATAAAAGAGAGCCTGGTATAAGGGTTTGGCACCACTGGGTGGATTGGGGTAACAGTGTTATTGATTACTCTGAGGTCTTGCTCTCATGTTAAGAGCTCTGATGGTAAGAGCTCTCAGGCTTGAGTACTGGGAGAACAAGAATATCATAGGGTGAATGATTAGGTTTAAGAAAACCATTATTGCTTATAGGTTTAAGTCCCTGTAAGTGTTTGGGAGCTATAGGCTATTGGGGAATGTGAGGAAAAACTGAAGAATCCCTGAGAGGAATTAAAATAAGCATGACATGGGTAGCTCAGGTGGGATTGGAAGTATCTCAAACTATGGTATAAACCAGGGAAGAAGAGCTCTACCTAAAAGGGGTGTGAGACATGTTGGAATTACTAGGAAGCCATGGGTAAAGAAGAGAGTTTGGAACCTGCATGGAATAGGCCCTGTCTGTAAAGGCTGCATAGGTTGGCCATCAACACCCACTAAAGAGACTGAATACAAGGGCCTGAAAACTCAGGAAGAACACTATACATGGCCTCTATGTCCACAAGTGTAGATAGTATCTTACCTGAGGCCTCTAGTGGGACTTGGGGCTCTGAGAAGGATACCTTAATTGGGGGGCTGTGGACCCTGAGCCCCATCAGTCTTCAGCAGTAAGTCTGAGTAGATCAGTCAGCAATGAATCTGGTGGTGATGAAATATCCTGTGAGGGCAAGGTATTAGAGGATGGCTTGCCCACTCTCTGGCAGCTAGGACAGTCACTCTTTTAATGGCCTTTGATATTGCAATGGGAGCAAGGCCCTAGAGGAATGCCAGGTTGGGGCACTCTCTTGCCAAATATCTTTTTTGTTGCACTTGAAACATGGTCTGGGAGGGGTTCAGGCAGCTCTGCTTTTTCTGGGTTTACCTGTCTCAGAGTTCTAAGTGTCACTGCTAAAAGGTCAGATTGTTATTTTCCCCTTTAATTTTTATCTCTGTTCTTGAAAACATGAAAAACCACATTAAGAAGGTCTCCCCATGGGGTTTGAGGGCCAAGTTTAGCATTTTGTCTTGGGATCTGGCCCACAGAGGAAGGTATCTGTCTCCTCCACAGTCACAAGATATCTGGTTTTTACCTTGGGTAGGTGTACAGTTTTAAGTCTAAAGGAGACAAAGGCAAACAATCAAGTATGCAGTAGTCAAATAATAGAATCAACAGGGTATTTATGATTATAACTTTACTAATGGCTTCCAATAAGGAGGGTAAGGATAAGGTCTAAGGAATTTTAGAAAGTGACATGTTATTTATTTGTCATACACAAATTTAAGTTTTACAATTTTATAATTATCTCATGTGCTGTTAGAATGTCTAATGCCATCTGATTTTGAGGATGGCCTGTTTTATTAATTTTACCTTTTTATTTAGGAGAGAGAGATCAGCTGCAGTGTCATTTAAGTAGAGTTAAGTATGGCTTTACTATGTATCAAATAACATTTTTCTGGAAAAGATCTGGTGGATCTCAGCACAAGGAATCCAAAAGGGATTTATAATTATCTCTTAATTTTAGTTGTTGAACATCTAGAAGATTCATAACAGTACAGTGCAGTAGAGGCAGTAAACTTAACATAAAACATTAAATGGAACTCTTATTTTACATTAACCAGGAGGGTTTTTAACATTTGAAGAAATTTGTGACATTGTTTTTAACATTTGAAGAAATTTGTGACATTTTTAACATTTGAAGAAATTTGTAACATTGTTTGGACTGTTCACTATTTAAGCATCTCTAAGTATAACATATACATTATATATATTACATAAATTTTTGTTTAAAAATTATTATTTGACTGGTGACCTTGTGTTGGTCTACCTGAATCTCCTGGCTGGAGCACAAGGAACAAGCAGACATCTGGATCTGAAAGAAAATAGTTGTCATCATAAACAATCTTAATTTTACATTTGAGAGCATGAATAGACCATCAGATCAGCAACAATGAATTGTCTCAGCCATATGAACTTTTGTTGGGGTGTCTCCCATAAGGCTATGGAGATTATTGGGGCCTCTGATTGATGAACAAGAGCTGGTTTAAATTACCAAGTGGCCACTTTCTTATTCATCAATTGAAGTCCTGTCCAATGTCTCCTTACCCCAAGGAATTTTGTTTAACCAGTTTTAACATTTTAACCAGCTGGCAAACTAGGTGGAAGCATGTTTTTTAAATGTATAACCCAAATAAACCTTGATTAAATGATCTGAAAATGTAAAAGAGGAGGGAAAAATTGTTGTGTTCAAATAAAAGGAATAGCTATTTACAGAGCAGGCAAATGGATAAATGCTGACAGATGATCTGTACAGTAAATAGTCAACAGATATATAGACTGACAAACATGTTATAAAATTAGAGTGCACTCAAATATATTTGGCCAATTTGAGCTATAAAAATAGACTAGTATGAACCTTTTTGTAGATTAATTAATAGAGATCTCTTGAAATAAGACTAGCTGAAAAGGAGCCTAATTTATGGCTAATCTGAGATAGGTCAGAGAGGAAGAAAGGGACACAATTCACTAATCTTTTGGGGCTACCCTGTTCCTGAATTGGGAGTAGAGACTGAGGTTGAAAAGACTGTGGAGTAGATGGCCTCCAAGTGGCCAACCATCCAGCAGGCATGTGTGGGCCTACAAAATGGCCACTCATCACCATGCAATGAGGAAACATAGGCTGTTGGCTGGTCACTGTGTGGTCTGCAGCAGCTTAGCTGCTGCCAATAACACAGTGAGAGAGAACAAGATGGAGGCTGGCCATCACATGACCCGCAACAAGATGATTGATGTTGATTACATGATGGGCCACAAGGTGGAGTGCATTGACTCTGAGACCCATTGCAAGGTGGCTGCACACTGTCACATGGCAGAGGGCCACAAGATGGTGGCTGTCCCCTATGCAAGCTGCAGCAAGAGGACTTCTGAGTGCTGCATGGCCTGCTGAGAGGCTGAAACACATGGGACCATGTATGATGAGCTGGCAGGGAGAACAGAGATGCAGAAGTAGGAGAGAAAGAACCATCTGACTGAACAAATGGTTTGAGTGGGGGGGATTGAAAAGTTGGAGACTAGGGAGAGAATAAGGGAAGGATTAGAAGTTCCAGCGGGGGAGGGAGGAGGAGAAGATGGCACAGGGGCTCAGGAAATTCTGGCTGAGAAAGCTGCAGGATTTGGTCTGGGAGATATAGGGGAGAGTTTCTGGTGGAGCAGAGTGAGCCAGAGGTATTTGGGCCATTATGCAAGACAGAGTGAGAGCAAGGCACATCCTCAGAACATAGGCCTAAAAATGATAGGTTTTTGTTAACGTCACCATTGTGAGGAATGCATAAATAAAGACCAGCTTTTGGTTTTTTTTAAGGCATCTTGAGGCCAAGAGCACCAAAGTTATAAACCAGGCACTCCAGAGGTGTGTGTTTT
Organism: Hydrochoerus hydrochaeris; assembly: GCA_004027455.1. Taxonomy (NCBI): domain Eukaryota; kingdom Metazoa; phylum Chordata; class Mammalia; order Rodentia; family Hydrochaeridae; genus Hydrochoerus; species Hydrochoerus hydrochaeris. The sequence continues at coordinate 172,060 of PVLA01003426.1, forward strand.
TTTGGGGGGGGGCACGAAATGGCCCCAGGACCAAATTATAAGTGAGCTGAGAGAACAGCTTTGCCTCAGGGCATAAGAGCTTTGGCGCCCTCCCCCAAGAAAAGTGGAAGCTGTTTTGGGTCACATCTATCAAAAAAAGCCATCACTCATTTTGATTGTGTGACATGGAAAGTCCCAACACCCATTCTCCTGGCCGTCACCAGAAGAGTTCCCGGTGGAGTCCCAGGGAACAAAATTAACAGTTTTGCCTCAGGATGTATGGCCTAAGGATTGTAAAAACTTGTATCTTTGTCCTAGGACAGTAAGGATAGGTTTTCTGACCACAAGCTTGCAGATTTTAGGAATAGAAACAGAAAACCCCATGCAGTAGCTCACCTTTGATGAGTGAGGAAGGTCACTGTTGCATGAGGATTAGCTGCAGCAAGTTAACATTCCCACAGCAGAAAATGGTGGTTCACAAGCAGAGTCAGCTCCAACTTGGGAGCTAACATACTCTGCCATCCAAGTCCCATGGCACCGTTCTGTTAGGTTTTTGGTGCAATAAGAGAGAAAACATAAAATAAAACGTAGCCTTTATTCCGAGGACGTGGAGAGAAACCCATGATTTTGGAGAGAAACCCATAACTCTAGGCAGCCTGGCATAACCTCTGACCAGGGGTAGTGTTTAAAATGGGCATAGATGATGTGCAAAGAGCTGATTGGGACCTTTCTCATGCCACTGGAAAAGGAAAAAGGAAGTTGTCATATGGGAAGGAGGGCGTGGCCTCAATGTAAACATCTTTGATCCCGCCTCCAATACAGTAATGCTGTGTAGGGCATAATCCTTTCAGTCTGCAAACAGAATAGCTAACCTCACTTTTTTCTGGGTTCCTGTTGTATGGAATATTGTTTTCTATCCTTTGGGTTTTAGTCCATGAATTTCCTTTTGAATTAAATGTGTTTCTTATACACAATATATTGTTCAATTTTGGTTCTTAATCTTTGCTTCGAGTCTGTTTTTTTATATTGGTGAGTTGAGACCATTTACATTGATGGATATAACTGATATGTACTGACTTATCACCATGTTATCACCATATTATCTTTCAACCAACCAGTTGTTGGTTTTTGACTTTTTCTATTTAATTATTTGCCCTGCTTGGCTTTCCTTCTTGGGATTGTAGTTATACTTGTGTCTTTCTAGAATGTATTTCAGTACTCTTTGTAGTGTTGAATTGGTGGTCATGAATTTCTTCAGTTGTTCTTTATCATGTAAGTATCTCATTTCTCCAACAATTTTCAAAGATAGTTTTGCACAGTACATCTATCTGGGTTGAAAATTGTTTGTTTGTTTGTTTGTTTTTTCAGGACCTGAAATACTTCACTCCAAGCTTTTGTTGACTTGAAGGTTTGTGTTGAGAAGTCTGCCATGATTCTGATAAGTTTTCCTTCATAGGTTATCTGTTTCTTTTCTCTGACAGCTTTTAGTATTCTGTTCTTGTGCTGAATTTCTGAGATCCTTATTATTACGTCTGGATGAAGATTTATTTTGGTTATGGCTAACTGAGGTTCTATATGCCTCACTTATCTGAATATCACACTCTCTTCCCAAGTTTGGGAAATTTTCTGCTATTATTTCTGTAAATAGTCTTTGTATGTCATTTGTGTTGACCTCTGCTTTTTCATTGACACCTATCAGCCTATTTTTTTTCTCTTTACCTTATCTTGCAGCTGTTGAATTGTTTCTTGGTTGCTTGTTTTTTTTAAAGAGATCTTTTCTTTCATAATCATAAGCTTGCATCCTGTCTTCAAGATGTGAGAGTCAATCTTCAGCTTCATTTAAGTGCTTTTGCCAGCCTTCAATGGAATTTTTTATTTTCTGAATGTCCCTTTGAATCTGTTTCATGCATTCTAATTTTGTCTTATATTGTTCAAAGTTTCCACCATTTTCTTATGTTCCCCTATTTTTATGTAGATCTTCTTTAGATACACACATTTCTTTTATAATGTTTGTCATTTCATTTTTTACCTGAGAGGTTATTTCTGATCTGATTTCCTCTATAACTTCATGGAGCTGTTTCTTTACTTCAGTTACTTTCATTTCAGAATGTTCTTTTGTGTGATTTCCAGTGTCTTCCATTTCAGCATCTGTTGGGTTTGTTCTCAGTGAGCTGGAGGACTGAGACTGCATCTTGCTTTTTTGATTTGTCATATTCCTCTGGGACCTGTGTGGCTGGTTAGGCATCCTCTGGATGGATTGCACTGGAATGCTGCACTGGGCAGAGCTTTTATCTTCTGATATCCATGTGGCTATCCACAGCACATGCCTGAACTATGGTGTTGAAGCCTTACACTGTGATGGGAAGAGCTCAAAGTCTTAGGACCTATAGGCTGGGCTAGTCACTTCTTGATGGATGACTCTGAGATTTTGGACTGGGAAAAGCATGGGTCCTCCATGCAGCTAGCAAGAACCTGGAGTTTGGTAATGGGGTCTTGCACCTGGATGGGAGGAGTTCATGGCCTTTGGATCTCCAGCCTAGCTGGGCCACATCTTTGGATCATGGTGCTAGGGCCTTGCTCCTGGTTGGGCAGTGTTCAGAACCTCTGATACTGACAGGGCTAGCTGTGTCTCACCCCTGAACTATGGCACTGGGGCCATGCACTGTGATAAGTGGAGCTCAAAATCCCCAGGCCCCATCAGGTAGGCTGGTCACTTCCTGATGGATGGCTCTAGGGCTCTGGGCTGAGCAGGGCTCATTACCACAGTCACCTGTGAGGCTGGCTGGGCATTCCCCCAGTAGATTGTGCTGGGACTCAGAGCTGTGCAGAGTGTGGATTCTCTGTACAGCTAGCAAGGACACACCCCTACAATTTAGTCTATCTTTGTTCTGTTGATATGAGTTACACTGATTAATTTTAACATAAAATGAATCTTGCTTTCCTGGGTAAACTACATTTTTATGTGACATTATCCTTTTAATTTATTACCAACTATGTCATAATGTGCTTAAAATCTTATGGATTTAAGTTTATAAGTGCTATTGTAGTTTTTATCAACTAATAGTACCTTTATTTGAGTTGTCAAGTGTTCCCTTCCCTATTTTCTAAAAGTTTTGTGACATTGGTTTATTACTTAAATATTGATAATGTTTTTATCAGTATAATAATTTGCCCACTAGTTTTTCTCATGGAAATGTTTTAAATTACAATTTTTATTTGTTTTTCCATTGGTAGCTATGTTGATTGATATTTCTCAAGGATATTTTTTCTATTTCTTCAAAGTGGTTGAAATTTTAGGTTTGAATTATCTACAATATTCCTGCTACTCTTTTAATATGTGCTGTATCTACAGTGATGTATCTTATTTCAATCCTAACATTTGATAGTTGGTATGTTCTCCATTTTTTGTGAAGCTAAAATTTATTAATTTTACTGACATAAAAAATTTTTATTTTTAAAGTAGTAAAATACCACAGAACAAGACAGAACAAAGCCAATTGAGACAGTATAGTGAAACTGGTACAGAACTTCACAGCAGGTTACCAGGATAACAGTAATAGGTACTATAGTATATCTCATTTTCTTCACAACAGTTGTTCTTTCAATCAGGTATATCAGAATCAAAGGAAATACAGAACATTATAGAACTTATCAAAACAGAATATTGAATAAAACAATATCATTAATCAGAACAAGGCAAAACAGTGATAAAAATACTTACCTTCAAAGAGAGGGTAGAAGGAAATCCCCCTTATTTGCTATATTGCATATAATCAACCTCACAAGAGATACTCAGATCTCTGGTTCCCACTTGCTAATGGGGATGGGGGGATATTATGGATGTTTGAATCTCAGCCCACATGCCTGTAGGCTCACAGCCACTTACCAGGGTGGTGAGCTGGTTGCTTGATTTCTGAGCACACTAAGCTCCAACATGGCACAGATCTTAGGAGATGCTGATGGTTCTCACCCTGGGGCAGCTGCAGCTTGTGGGGCCACAGCCACTTACCAGGGCAGCAAGCTGGCTGCTTGGTTTATGAGTGACCTAAGTTCTTTTTTTGTATTTAAAGAGAAAAAAACAGAAAAAGTATAGAATTACAGAATTTCAAAGAAAATATAAACAGTAAGAAATCACTAGTTGATAAATTACATATTATTTTTTAGAATTAGTTGTTCAAGTTACAAAATCAAAGCACAAAGTGGACACTCAAGCAGTGAAACTGAAAACAGATCTGTTCAACAGTGCAACAAGAACTTAGATATATAATTATCAATCATACACACTTAAATATACATTCAGTTATATCTTTTATAGCACTGCCTATTTCCTTTTTTACAATAGCAACTACACATTTTTAAAATTTTAATTAAAGAGAAAGAAAAAAAGCAAAACAGAGAAAAGGGTAGCAACAATACAGAATTCTAAAAGAAAAAAAGAGAAAAGAAAAAAACACTAAGAAATCACTAATTGATGAATTACATATTGTCATCTTGGATTTAGTTGTTCAAGTTACAAAGTTAAAGGACACATAGTAGACATTCAAACAGTGAGACTGCAAACAGTTCTGCTAAAATATCCAACAAAGATTCAGCAATATGGTCATCCATTTTACACACTCAAATATACATGCAGTTATATCCCTTAGAGCACTTTCTTTTCCTCTCTTTTTTACAATAACAATTACACATTTTGGGTTTTATTATTCTTATAGTTCTTATTACATTTTACACTAGAGAAACAATGTGATATTTATAAACAGGATACTATTTATTTCACTAATGAGGATAATCTCAAGTTGTCTCCTTTTACCTATAAAGGCCTCAAGATCATCCAGTTTTATAGCTGAATAATACTCCATTGTTTAAAAATACCACATCTTTTTCATCCACTCTGCAATTGATGGGCATCTTGGTTGTTTCCAAGATTAAGCTAATCCAAATTGTGCTCCTATGAACACAGGTGCAAAAATATTTCACTGTGATATGAAATTTTCAGTTCTTCTGGGAAAATACCCAGGCAGGAAATAGCTGCATTGAATGGAGCTTCCAATCCTAGTCTTCTGAGAATTCTCCATGTGGATTTCCATATAGTGGTTGTAACAGTCTACACTCCCACCAACAGTGAAGTAGTGTTCCATTTCCCCACAGCCTCACCAACATTTTTTATCAGTTGATTTCTTGATGGCAGCTATTCTTTCCAGAATGAGATGAAATCTCAATGCTGTTTTAATTTGCATTTCTTGAATGACCAGTGATGGTGAACATTTCTTCATGTATTTATTTGCCATTTGTATATCTTCCTCTGAGAACTGTGTGTTCATCTCAGATGCCCATTTCTGAGAGGGTCTTTGAATTTGGGGGGCTTGATGTTTTTCAATTTTTTATATGTTCTGGATATAAGTTGTTTGTCTGAGGGATTGCTGACTAAAATTCTTTCCCACTCAGGGTTTTCCTTTCACTCTGTTGGTGATTTCTTTTGCAGTTCAGAAACTTTTCAATAATATAAGATCGGAGTTGTTGATACTTTGAAGTGTTTCCTGTGCAGTTTGCATTTTATTTATGAATTCTCAATCTACCCTTATGTCTCCAAGACTTCTACCTCCCTTGTCTTCCAGTAGATATAGTGTTTCTTTTTTAATATTTAGGTCTTTGATCCATTTAGACTTTAGTTTTGTGCATGGTGATAGGCTTGGATCTAGTTTCAGTCTTTGGCATGTCAAAAGCCAATATTTCCAACACTATTTATTAAAGAGGCTATCCATCTTCCAGTGGACATATATAGCCCCTTTGTCAAATATTAGGTGGCTGAGCATAGATGTGCTTGCATCTTCTAAACTGTTCCATTGATCCTCAGGTCTATTTCTTTGCCAGTACCATGTTGATTTTATCACAGTGGCTTTATAGTACTGCTTCAAATCAAAAATTGAGATGCTTCTTGCCTTTCCTTTGTTGCCCAGAAATGCCTTTGCTATTCTAGGTTTCTTTTTAGTAGTCTTTTAATGGATTTTTTTGGGTCTTCTATATGGAGTATCATGTCATCTGCAAATAGCAATAATTTAACTTCCTCCTTTCCAATCTTTTCTCCTTTTATTTTTCTCTCTTCTCTGATTGCCCTGGCAATCTTTCAATAATAAATTGCCCTGGCAATTTTCCAATCTTTACTCCTTTTATTTCTCTCTCTTCTCTGATTGCCCTGGCTAGGCAATCAGTTTTGTTGTTTCTAGAACTATATTGAAAAGGAGTGGTGAGAGTGGACATCCATGTGTTGTCCCTGATTTTAAAGTGACAGATTTCAGTTTTTGTCCATTTAGTATAATTTTGGCTGTTGGTTTGTCATAGATGGCCTTTATAAGGTTGAGGTAGACACCATGTGTTCTGAATTTCTGATTTTTTTTATCACAAACATGTGTTGGACTTTGTCAAAAGCTTTTTCTCCATCTATTGAGATGACCATGTGGTTTTTGTTTTTGACTCTGTTGATGTGGTGTATTACATTTATTGATTTGCATATGTTAAACCATCCCTGCATACCTGTAATGAACCCCACTTGGTCATGATGTATACTCTTCTTGATGATTTGCTGCATTCTATTTGCCAGTATGTTGTTGAGAATCTTTGCATCAATGTTCATTAGTGAGATTGGCCTATAGTTCTCTTTTTTGGTTGGATCTTTCTCTGGTTTTGGTATCAGAGTAATGCTTGCCTCCAGGCATGATTTAGGGAGGATTGCTTTCTTCTCAATTTCACTGAAGAGTTTAAGGAGTATTGACATCAAATCTTCTCTAAATTTCTTGTAGAATTCAGCTGTGTATCCATCCAGGACCTGGGCTTTTCTTTGTTGGTAAGTTTTTAATTACATTTTCAATTTCAATAGTTGATATTAGGTTGTTCAAAATTGCTCTATCTTCTTGGCTGAGCTTTAGCAGCTCATATGTTTCTAGAAATCTGTCCTTTTTCTTTGTGCTTTCCACTCTGTGAGTAGAGATTTTCAAAGTAGGTATTCCTGATCTTTTGAATTTCCATGGGATCTGTAGTAATTTCCCCCTTTTCAGTCTTTATTGCATGAATTTGAGTTTTTTCTTTCTTTCTCTTGGTAAGGTTAGCTAGGAGTTTGTCAATTTTGTTTATTCTCAAAAAAACCCAGCTTTTTGATGCATTAACTCTTTGTATTTTTTTTTAGTTTCAATTGCATTGATTTCTGCTCTAATCTTTACAATTTCCTCTCTTCTATGAGCTTTGGGTTTAGCTTGCTGTTCTTTTTCTAAAAGCTTGAGATGAAGCATTAGGTTATTTCAGCTCATTCTGTTTTCTTGATATGACAATTTATTGCTATATATTTCCCTCTTAAGACCACTTACATTGCATCCCACAGATTAGAGTATGTAGTTTCTGTATTTTCATTGAATTGTAGGTATTGCTTTATTTCTTCTTTAATTTCATCTGTAGCCTACTGGTTGTTCAAAAGGTTGTTGTTTAATTTCCATATATTTATGCAGGTTTTGCAATTTCTTTTGCCATTAATTTCCAATTTCAGTGTGCTATGGTCAGATATTATGCATGGGATGATTTCAATTCCTTTGCACTTACTTAAGAATGTTTTATGGGATAATATATGGTCTATTTTGGAGAATGTCCCATGCACAGCTGAGAAGAATGTGTATTCTGATGTTTTTGGGTGGAACACTCTGTAAATATCTACTAAGTACAATTGCTCACAGGTATGATTTTGTTCTGTTATTTCTTTGCTAAGTTTTTGTCTAGTTGATCTATCTCTTTGTGACAATGGGCTGTTAAGATCCCCTGTTATAACTGTGTTCTTGTATATTTGGTTTTTCATGCCCATTAATATCTGTGTTATATACTTGGGCGCTCCTGTATTTGGTGCATATATACTTATAATTGTTAGTTCTTCCTCTTGAATTTTTCCACTAACAAGTATGTAGTAACCTTCTTTATCTCTTTTAATCATTTTAGGTTTGAAGTTCACATTGTCTGCAAATAGAGTCATTACCTCTGCTTTTTTCAGGGTTCCTGTTGCATGGAATACTGTTTTCCATCCTTTGACTTTTAATCTATGAGTTTCCTTTTGGGTCAGGTGTGTTTCTTGTATACAGCATATTGTGGGATCATGTTTCTTGATCCATTCTGTAAATCTATTTCTATTTCTTTTATAGGGGAATTGAGGCCATTTACTTTTATGGATATCACTGATATGTACTGGCTTGGCTTTGCCATGTTATGTTCCAGTTGTTTCTTTCTGCTTTTCCCCTTATTTAATTGCTTATTCTACAGGTGGTTTCTTTCTATTGTTGTTTTGGGGATTGTGGTCATTTTTATCTCTGAGTAGTATATCTTTCAATACTCTTTCTAGGGTTGATTTGGTGGATGTGAATTTCATCAGTTGTTCTTTGTCATGGAAGTACCTTGTTTTTCCATTAAATTTGAATGAAAGTTTTGCTGGGTACATCAGTCTGGGTTGAAAGTTGTTTTCTTTCAGGACTTGAAATACCTCACTTCAAGCTCTTCTTGACTTGAGGGTTTGTGCTGAAAAGTCTGCTGTGATTCTAATGGGCTTTCCTTGATAGGTGAGTTGTGTCTTTTCTCTGACAGCTTTTAGTATTCTGTTTTTATGCTGCATGTCTGAGATCTTAATTATTATGTGCCTGAGTGTGACTTTATGTTGGTTGTGACTGTTTGGTTTTCTAAATGCCTCACTTATCTGCATATCAGCTTTTTTCCCCATGTTTGGGAAATTTTCTGTTGTTACTTCTGTGAATACTTTATGTATGTCATTTGCATCATCTCCTGCATCTTTACTAATGCCCATTAGTCTTACATTGTTGCTTTTGGCATCATCATGAAGCTTCTGTATTGTCATTTCATGCTGCTTTGTTATTTTTAAAATTTTTATCCTTTCCTGATCACTAATTGTGAGCCTGTCCTCAAGGTCTTAAATCTTATCCTCAGCTTCATTTAAATGGTTTTGCACACTTTGAATAGAATTTTTTGTTTCTTGGATGTCTCTTTTAAGTTTGTTTCATTAATTCTGCTTGTTTTCTATATTGTTTATACAAGGTTTCAGTCAGTTTCCCATGCTCCTGTACTTTCTTCTCTATTTCTTCTTTAGCTGCATTTAGCAACTCCTGTACTGTTATTTCTATTTTACATGGGAGAATACTTCTAATTTGATTTCCTCTATAGCCTCATGAAGTTTTTTTTTTATTTCACTCACTAGCTTCAGAGATTCCCAGTGTGTTTCTTTTGGGGTCTTCTATTTCAGTGTCTCCTGTACTTCCTTCTGGTGCACTAGATGTTTGAGACTGCATTTTGCTTTTTCATTTTGCCATTTTCACTCTGCCTGATGTTTTCTGTGTGTAGGAGGGGTTCACTCACACTCTTTTCAGACTTGCCAAGGTCTCACAGTTAGTTGGAGGGGGCTGTCCTGCTGGCCCTTTACCCACTGTACACCTCTATTTTAGGGGAATACTCACCACACTGACACAGTTAATCCACTGTTGTCCAAAGTTCAACACCTGGGAGTGAAGTTCCAAGTTTTTTCCATGAGCTGGGATTTTGCCAGAGCATGTGGTCAGAGCTGGAGTCTGAATTCTGGGTTTGGCTCACTGCTTAGCATTCACTGGGCATGGCCCAGTTAGGCCCCTGTTCCTGTGTGTACCTTGTGATGACCTCTGACACAGTGTGGGAGCAAGTTTAAAGTCCCTTTCCATGCACTGGGATTTCCTACTGACTTTTTAAAAAATTATTTTTGTTATTTTTAAAAAAACCTTTTCTTTGTGTGTTTTCTCTTTATTATTTCTTCTCCTTTGGGTTTAATTTGATGTTTTTTTAAAAAAAATAAGTTTTATATGTTTTGGGAATAGTTTCTGATTTTTAGAATATTTAAAAATAATATGTGACTTGGGGATATAGCTCAGCCCTTGAATTTGATCTCCATCACTCAGAGAGTGAGAGAGAGAGGGAGAGAGAGAGAGAAAAGGAAGGAAGATAGAAGAAAGGAAAGAATCTTAAACTGCAAATTAAAGTACTTTACTAACATTAACTCACTTATTTTGATATGCTGTGTTTCTTCTCACACTGTTTAAAATGATTTTTAATTTATTTCATGATTTACTCTATAATTTGTGGAGTATTTAACATAAAATTTTCTAACATGCAAAGTTTTTGTGATAGTTTTCTCTATTTTCTAAGTCAACTCCATTTTGGTCATGAAATTTATTATTGTCTATTAATCTGAAATTTATTAAAATTGGTTTTATCTACCCACTTTCAGTAATCTTTCATGTGCATTTAAAACTATTGTATATTCTCTTGTTATTGGATGGGATGGTTTTAAATATCAATTAGATCAAATAATTGGATAGTTTTTTCAGTGATCAATAATTTTTCTAATTTATCATCTATTTTTATGAATTTCTTGGAAAAAATGAAACATATAGGACAAGGTTCCCAGGGTTTGCCTTTTTCCTTCATAAAGAACCAGGACAAAAAATAAATTGCTGCAGTGGAGATATTAGAACCCAGAAAGGTGCAAACCCTATAAACACATAAAGACTTTGCAAAGATAATGGCATTATGATTGGAATGAAACATGCCAAAACTTGGAAATACAATGTCCTATCTGAGTGAGGTACTCCTCAATATTGGAAAAAGATCTAATGGGAAAGTTGAGGCTGTCCATTGTTGTGGGTGCTAACAACATTGCCACAAATGCTGTCAACCCCTAGCAACTGGATAATCAGGTCTAGAGCACAGATAGTGGGGCTCCCTGGAGTCTGTATCAAAGCTCTTCTCCAGACAACTTGCACTGTGTCTCTCTTAACCCTCAGGCCACTGACTATTGCCAAATGAGTGACATATTTCAGGTAGAGCTATGCTTCTGTTGCTGATACTTCCAAGATATGGAGCCAATAGAGTTGCCATCCAATCAGCCCAAATTTCCCAGTCATTAGGGCTACTTCCATAACTAACTGGGCTTCTATTGCCATCTTCTACCCAAATCATGTAGTCGGCTGAGCCACCGCTGAAACCCACCACTTTTGGAGTAGAGTTATACTGTCTTCTGAACCATTTAATGAGCCTGGGGTAGCTACCATGCCTCACTCCTTCCTCTTATATTCCCTGCTACTAAGATGGTACCTGGTCACTTGAAGCTCTGCTGGTCCTAAGGACATGCTTTCATTGCTGAGGAAACATCTGTAGGATTCATGCTTCTAGCACTATTATTTTCCTTGCTGGAAGGCTAAATAGAAGGTGCTCCATCCTTACGTTATGTGTACCACACCTGCTTGGGCCACTAAAGTAGCCCCTCTTACACATGGGTCCTTGAGATGGATTCTCAAAGCCTAATACTATGCATACCATTCCCAAACCCACACATTTAAAGTTCCTCATAGTTCATTTATTTTTACCACTCAAATATTACATTGTAAACATGTATTATAGTTTATTTATTTGCCTATTAAAGGATATCTTGGTTTGTTTCAACTTTTGAAAATAAAGCTATTATTTATTTATGAATTTTTCTGTGCACCATAATTTTTAAACTAGTTTGTGTAAACACCAAAAAGGGCATGAACTGGATCTTTATGCATATTTAATTTTTTAAAAAATTTCTACACTGCCTTCCAATGTGTTGTATCATCATACATCTTTTAAATTTTAAATGTTGATTCAATCAAATGTATCATTTCTGTGGTTTATATATACTTTTTAAAGTAATTCCTACTATAAAATTTTAAAATATTCTCTGAAACCTGTGTGACCAATAGTTTTAATTTTTATTTTTATGTTACTTTATTGAATGTGACACTCTTGATCTTGTATATTCTGTTCCCAACCTAAGTTTATTTCTTGTTTTCAAAGTAGCCCCTCTGCTCAGACCACATCAGACTTCCTATTCTCTCTATACTATGTCATGAGCTCTCTTAATTTTTGCCTTTCATTATACTGGCTCTGCTGCCTAAAAATTCATCTTTGCCTAAGTTAAAATTCTACTCCAGCTTAAAATTTTAATTAGGTGTAGCTTTCCTACTTGGTTCTTTGTGTTAAAAAACATAAACCATCAATCATGAACAAAAATGACACACTTCAATGATTTTCTCCATTGCCTTTCACTTTATACATTACAAAAACTCTAAAAGTTTTGCACTTTTCCTAATTATTATTGTCTTGTAAGTCATGTGGTATTCTGTCTAACTATACTGGAAAACCAAAAGTTCAGATTTTATTTCTTATTAAAATGTCATTCTTTGGCTTATATAACATGTTATACTTTGTTTAGACATTCATAAGATGAAACAATACTTTGTCATAATACAATGTCTTTCATCTAACAGCTATCATGACAGGGAATTTAGCAAAGAATAGATTCAAATATCAATATATATGATTCCCACATTAATGGTATTTGACACACAATATGAGAAGCTACACCCAGTTTGGCTGCAAGAGAGCAACAGCCAACATTCTTGCCCTAAAATAACTCATATTCAGGGACAGGGTGTTGGCTGACCACTTCCAAATCAGATCTGATCTGTTCACAAATCCCAATAAATTTCCTTTCCAAGTTCTATTCTTCAGACTTTTCACCATCATTATTGTGCTGTACTTACATTCTGCCTTCTACATGAAAGATGAAATAGATGCAGAGCCAAGCTCTTCCATTAAGTGTTTATTTGGGTGAAAAAAGCAAGAAATAATTTGGATTGGCTGTATACTTGAAATGTGACTGGTTTCCCCACATGTTCTACACTTTTTTACAAGAATGTATCACTACAAATTTTTGAAAATATTATCAGATTCATTCTGTTATCTCTGAACATAAAATTGGGGAAATTATTCTCCTGATAATGTATCCTATAGCTGGATAATCTCTGGAGTCTTCTCTTTAAAAAAACTGGACATATTTCCCACACTGATGAGAAATTCAGATGAAAGCATCAGCAGGCCACAACAGGAGTACATGAACATATTGCATCCAGATAAAATGCTAGCTAAGAGAATATTTTATCTTCAAATTTTGCTGTTCTATTGTTTTCTATTGTATTGAATTAGAATGATTGCTTCATTGCCTCTTGTTTTCTTTTCTCATAGTTTTTATTTTAATTAATGAAATCACACACACACACAAACAAACATGGCATCAGTTACATCTTTCATATGACAACAACCACAACCAGACATAGAGGATGGAATTTGTGTAAAATCAGAATTATCCTGCCTCATAAGAAGGTGCATATTATGGATAAATTTGCATGTCTCAACTAAGGATACTGATTCTCAGGATGTTAGAGATAGTAACAGTAAAAGAATAAAGAAGGCTGATTCAGTGTTGGGAATTCAACTCAATACCTTTTTCTCTGTTTACAGTGACTCTGTCCTTGTATGTGCACACTTCAAAAAAAGGCCTACTAGAGTCTCAAAAAAGCCTAATATCTATAAAAGAGAATGCAATCATGTGCTTTCCATGAACATTTTCTAGAGTTCTTGGTACTTTTGCTGTAAATGCATAGCAAATTCTGTATATTGTATGGGTGTGCCAGTGGTCTAGCAGTCATCTTCTCTATCAGTTGAAGTCACACAGTTCAATTCACAATTCAGTAAAAAGCTAATTTCCAACTCAAATTAGAATGTAAGTCCAGTACCACTGGGAATCCAGAATGGAGAGAAGATATGTTTCCTTTTAAGATTTCATGAAATTCTGTCACTGGGTGAAGTAAAAGTTTTAAGTAGAGCATTACATAATGAAGAGAAAATGCCTCCCCTACCATTATCCTATATCTTCTGGCATATCCTATAACATTTTAAGCTAGGGTTGTAATGTTAATAATTTAGAGACTTCTTAATTTCTTTCTAGGCATTTCCATAAGTAACTGAAATTGCCATAAATTTTTAAAATATAAATACTGCAAAAACTTCACATAATTAGTATTGAAAGATCCCATTTTAATTGTGTAATATTTTTTATGAGAGTGGTTTCAAATATCATTTTCTTTAAAATCTATTTTTAGGGAAAAAAACAGAGGAGCTAAAGATGGCTGATCAATGAGCAACAACATACAGAACCTCCAAGGAAGAAAAACTCATAGGCCAGATTAAAACATCCTGGAGAGATCCAAACAGAGGGAGATGGATCCTCTTGACACAGGAAGAAATTAAAATGAAAAAAGCTCATCAAACACATAGTCTTGGGGCTATAATTGGAATAGCTAAAATTAGTAGACACAATGCTTTTGCTGTGACCTGCCAAGCCACCCAAACTTGTGCCAGCCACAACCCACCATGACCCACAGAGCTCCCCAAACTCATTCCCACTGAGACTCACAGAAGCCACAGCCATGCTGAAGTTGGGGTTGGTAAACCCAACAAAGAATGGAACCAGCAAAGGGACTTTCATTAACCCATGATCAGTGCAGGGAATGACCCCCCCATGGGAAAGGTGTGACCAAATGGGCTAAATGTTGGAATCAGGCAGGAGGAGCCTGAACTAGAAACAACAGTGACTTCAGTTGGTTGCTCCCTTCCCAGAGCAGATTCATGGGATTTGCTTGGCCTGGGTCACACCCCTGGCTGGGACCCAATAAGCCATCCCAAACCAATTCCCTACGTCTAGCGTCTAGCACACACTAACTTGGTGAAGGCCCCTGAAGTGTGACTAGCCCTTTGGGGAGGGGCCACAGTACACAGTTCCCGTTTACACCTCAGTGACAAGAGCAAACAGGAGAGGGCAGAAATCTCTTGCCAGTGTGCTTCAGAAGAACCATAACTAACAAGGAAAGGGGCTGAGACCTCCATTATACACCTGTATGGAAGAAACCAAAAACATGACAAGAGAAAGAAACAAGAAAAAAACCCCAGCCTAAAACCCTGAGAACACTGATCCAGGAGAGGGAAATACAAAAGAGACTGAGGCCACAAACATGCAACATCAGACATGGCTTCAATGGACATTAAGCTATATCTTCAGGACCTTGTAGATGAGCTCAAAATTGAAATATTATATCAGGTAAAGCAAGACATAAGTAGATTATTAAAAGAAATGCTAAGCACCTCTCAAGAAGACACAGATGGAAGAAGGGAGGAACACAAAAAAGGAGAGAAACATTTGATAAGGAATATAAAGAAACTTTAGAATACATGAAGCAGATTCAAAGAGATTACCAGGAAATTAAAAACTCCATTGAAAGCTGGCAAAACTCCTTAAAAGAAACTAAGGATAGACTATCAAAACTTGAAGACAAGTTTACAATGTGTGATCATGAAAGGAAAGATCTCTTAAAAATAACAAGGAAACAGGCAGTAACAATACAAAGGCTAGAAGGTGACAAGAGAATCTATAATTTAAGAACAAAAAACATGAATGAAGAAGCAGGAATACAAACAGGTGAATTACAAAGGTTATTCATGGAAATAATTAAGGAAAATTTCCCAAGCATGGGAAAAGAAAATGACACTCAATTATGTGAGGCATACGGAACTCCAGCCACCTACAACCAAAACAGAGCTACACCCAGACATATAATAATCAAGGTACCATAACTTCAATATAAAAACAATATTAAAAGCTTTCAGAGAAAAGAAACAGATTACCTATAAAGGAAAACCTATCAAGATCACAGCAGACTTGTCAATATAGACCATCAGATCAAGAAGTGCTTGGAGAAAAGTATTCCAAGCCCCAAAAGAAAATAAACTCCAGCCCAGATTGATGTACCCTGCAAAACCATTACTAGAAATTAATGGAGAAACAAGATGCTTTCATGACAAAGAGGAACTGGGGGAATTTGTGACCACCAATCCAACCCTACAGAGAATACTAAAGGACATTCTAGAGAGAGAGAAAAAAAAATACCAGGATTTTAGGAACAGTGGCAGAAAGGCCTCAGTGAATGGGGCAGACAGTAGAATGAAGGAGAAAAGTAGACAAACAAAGACAGAAAAATAGCATAAGAGAAATGAGGCAGTAAAGTTTGGCTATCATATCTAACATAGATGGCCTTGATACACTAAAAAAAAATACAGGCAGAGTAGATCAGGAGGTAAGGTCTATCAAGATGCTCTGTATAGGAACTATAATCAAACTGAGAGAGGGTTTATGGACCAAAAATCAAATATGAGAAAACAATGCTCTATGTGACAAGGAGCCAGAGAGAAATAGGAGCAACTCAACTACCACCTGCAGATAGGATGGAAAGAAAGAAAAGGTAGGTGCAATAGAGAACTATTCAGCTATAACAAAGGAAAACCTTGAGGCTTTTGTAAGTAAAGGAATACAACTTGAGATCAAGTTCAGGAGTGAGAAGGTTCGGAACCACTTAGGTTAAAAAGCAGGCTGCCCCAATCTAAAACCTGAGGGAGTTGGTGGGACCCAAAATGAGCAGTACCCTGTGGGAGTGAAAGGGGAGGAATAGCCTAAAAAAAGAAGGCAGATGATATTGTTAATAGTGTACCAGGATTTAAAACCCACATTACTCACACCAATCTGCTTAGATGGATTATATTCTGTTCCAGTTTGTCTACTTGTACTAGATTTGAAGGCACAGAAAGTTATCCCAAAAATAGCAGGATATAGTATGGTAATCATCCTTAATTTCCTAGTAACTTAATCTGAAGCTTTGTATAACTTACACTGTTTTACCATGACTGATCTTAATCAAACCTGGTTTGTTATATTGCTGTTTTGCATTGATAGATTTTATTCAAAGCTGTTATGATTGATAGTATCAAATACAGACAGCTACACTGAAGACAACAAGATTCACTAGAATATCCACTTTGGCTTGATTATTACCTGCCTTTGAAGTTTTATACTGTCTACAATGTTTTATTTTTACTAATATTGTTATGTGCTGCTATATTCAATTATACTGCTATATTCAATTATGCCTAATGGTATGGACAATTCTATTGAAGATAATAAGAGACAACACAGAAACCATTGTAGATCATCTTGTACTGTGGTTTTATATAACATTTTGGTTTCATGTTTTTGTAGGATTTGTTTTGTTTTGTCTTGCTATGTTTTGTTTTTTCCTCTAATACAGAAAGGTAGAAATACATGCAGAGACTCACATATGTGTAGCTGTTTACAGTGTCACTGTTTGAATATCTAATTTGTATGCTTTAATTTTGTAACTTGAACAACTATTTGTAAGAGGACAGTATGTAATTTATCGACCAGTGATTTCTTACTGTTTATCTTTTTTTTGAAATTCTGTATTATTTCTACTCTTTTCATTTTTTTCTCTTTAAATAAAAAATAATAATAATAAAAGAAAAAAAGAAAAAAGCAACAGGCCTAATAGGATCTTATGATTTACTCAAGGTCATCCTTAGTTCTTTTGAGATTTACAAGAGTGTTTTTCTTTTTAGAATGTGATGAAATTTAACCATGGTAGCCATTGATAATTTCCTATCATTTGATTCAAAAGCCAATAATGCTTTTATTCTTGGTTTTGATTGACTTTCATCTGTTTTCAATTATTTCATTCCAATATGTATGAAGGTATGGACAGCTATTTTGAAGAAAACAAGAGACATTATGTTAGCCATTATTGATTTCCTAGTGTTTGGTCTTGAATGCCCTTAAGGCTCTCATTCTTGTGTTTTGATTGCTTTTATACTATTTTGATGTGTATTAACTTATTGTGTATTAAGGTATGGACAACTGTTTTGAAAACAAGAGACATTATGGGAGCCACTGTTTATTTCCTGTTGCCTTTTTCTGAAATCCTGAATTATTTGCATTGTTTTACTGTGGTCTATTTTGTTCTGCTTTGTTTTATTTTGCTTTGTTTTGTTTTTTTCTTTTTAAAATAAAATAAAAAATAGGATGTGATGAAGTTTAGAAGATTTAAATAATAAATCACTATGATAGGTAATTATTAAAAATAATGTTGAATCATAAATTTGAAGTAATAGAATATTCATGAGAGTTTATTCAAAAATAAAGTTGGTTGAATTAGACATATTGTTTGTAAACATTCTGAAGGCAGGAAAAAATCAGTGTTGATGCTCAAGGAGTTATGTTACTAATCTCATTGTGAGACAAAAAACAAGACAAAATACCAAAAGTAAAAGGGGAACAGTTTATTTAGTTCACAATTTATAAAGGTTTCAGTCCATATTCAGGTGGCTCCAAGGAAGGGTGGAACATGGCAGAAGGACAACATTTCATGGTGCCAGAAGACAGCAGAAACAACAAGAGTAGAGCAAGAAGACAAGTCTCTTTCTCTCCCTTATATTGTAGGCAGGTTACCTTCTCTAGTGCAGAAATAACATCACACCTATAATCCCAGCATTAGACCATAAATCAATCATAAGCTCTGGAAGCTGCCCCCATGAGCTGCATGAGGTTTTAGGGGAGACATCTAGACACAAACCATAACATACTATAAGGTATTATTTCTGATTAAGCCTTTTTGTTCTATTATGATCTTCAATTGGTTGAATGAAGCTCACCTACACTATGGTGAACAACTACTTTATTTGATTTACCAATTCATCCAAGTGTATTTTTCATCTGGAAATACCCTCATTGACCTATTCAGGATAATGTTCAACCAAATGTCTGGGTGCCTTGTGTTCCAATCAAGTTGATATATAAAATTAACTACCATACAAGGAGAAAGGATCAGTTTTACTATGTGAAAAGGGATCATTACTAATCTTTCAGGTTCTAAATTGCAGAACTGTTTGCAATGTGCAAAAATCATTAGAGGTTGAATGTAAATAAGTCCTTAACAGTTGCAAATATGTGAAAAAGAGGGGGATGTTTGATAAGAGTTTGAGAATGGAGATCTTCAAGCTTACTGAATGGATGACTATCTGCAATAGATACTTCAGAAAAATTTTTTGCTATAAGTGAAGGTTGGACTGCATGCCTCCCTGAGGTATTTTTACTCAAAAGATAGGATATGTTTGCTCAATTTTAGGATACTGGTCTCATTTTCTTGTAATGTAGCAACTTTCTTTTATGCACATCACAGCCAAAGGGATCTCTTCAAAGAAACTCATGATTGTGTAGGTAATTAAGGAAGTGTCTAAGAGAAGGAAAGGGAAGAGTCTAAGCTACATCCCAACTTCAGCCTGCCTCTAGAGGAGTCCTGAACAGAATTTATATCACAGAATTTATATCACAGAGATGATCCTATAAAGTACAAGCTGTCCTGAGATGATATCTCTCAAGCATTCCCAGTTCTCACATATGAGCATAGACCAGGCGTCTAAGGAAGCAAGATGTGGAAATAAACTCCTCTGTTGGGAGGAAAGTGAAGAGAAGTTAGAGGACATACCCAAAAAAATTTTCAAAAAGTGATCCTGAGAGAATAACAAAAGAATAAACAATGTTCTCATTCTGTTTCATTTTAGTGTGTGGTAATATGAAACACTGAAAATGTCATGAAGGGATTGATCAATGAAACAATCAACCACTCAAAATTTTAGCACAAAAAACAATTTCTAGATTTTATTTTACATTGAAACCTTTCCCCCTGATGTCTTAAGCAGTCTTTTTCTATGTAAAATTCATTTTTCTATTCTTCAAATAAATAAGTTAAGTGTAAATTTTACAGAACTTCTCTGTGTGTCTCTTCTTTTCCCTCCTTTCCTGGCTTCTGCTCTTTTTTCTTTCCTTCCTTCCTTCTTTCTTTCAATCAAACAAATAATTGGAAAACTTGGAGGTGGCAAAATGGGCTCTCATTCAGCCTGTGTTTTTCTGGAACAGAACATTAAAAGGTAAAATTGACATTTTGCTGTCTGGTTTACTGCCAACATTGCCACCTGCTATCTTGAGGCAACAAGCAGCACTATTGGCATCTTTGTGCCAGTCCCTAAAACCAAACTGGGGACATAGCAGAGGCTGGAAAAAGATAAACTGCTTGCTTGCTTGCTTGTCTGCCTTGGAAATACAGTGGTGAGCTGAAGCTTTCAGACCATTGATCAAACTTATTTTAGCTAACAGCATTTTGCTTTTGGATGGTAGACTCTCACTGCCCCTCCTGGCCTACAGGAAGCCAAGGACCCTTCATCTGTTTATACAGACCATGTATAACTACAAACAGAACTGTGAAAGGTCATCTCTTCAGAGCTCAGGATCTATGTATTTCCTCTTATGTAAGCCAAGAAGTGAATGCGCTCACTGTTTTTTGCTGCCCTGTGGAATCTTACCACAGATTAACTAGTAGTATTACCTGATGGTTGTGACCTATATTTTAAACCTGAACATGGAAGAAAGTAATAAATCTTGGAGTTCATATTATTGTTAGTACAAACTAGGACTTTTTGGACCCCTTCATGGGTGGAGAAAGACATCTGCACAGATTCATCAATTTCAGTTTACAGATCTAACTAGAAATTTCTTAGCCCACAGAGTGGGAAAGCTCAGCTTTCATTGTTGTTTAATAATAATAGGTTAACATTAGTAAGTGAAAATTGTCCCTGTGATATCTCCTTCTGTGAAACTCTCAAGACAAAAGATATTTACTCAGAACATTTAGATTCACTTACTATGATAAGTGTTATATCATTTTTGCAATGTTCATTTTCATTTCTAGGTGATTGATTGATCCATCTCTCTGTGGAAAAACTGTACATTTATACACTTCTTTTACTTCAGTTATTATCCAATGACTACTGTTATTTGTTGAATTGCATTTTTAGCTTTTTAGGCCTTTGAAGGCAGTGACTCTGTCTTAATTGAGTGCAGCTCTTAGCAGAGTACACATATAGTAGTGCTTAATGAATCTATATTAAATGAGAGACTTAATGAACGCAAAATATAAACAAAGGACCAGGAAAAATTAATCCTCCTTCTCATTTACAGACTATAACAGGCTGAACTGTAAGATGATACCTAATGACTGATGCTTTTATAACCTATTCCCCTTTAATATATGTGAATTATTTCTGTTATGGTGTTATACAGCAAGGATTTCTGAAGAGATAATTAAGATAAGTTTAATAATTTCACGACAGAGTTTAATTATTGTAGAATTTTGCTTTAATTACTGAAGACTTTTTAGGTGTGTTTAAAGTTATGATCAGCTAACTGTGAGTTTAATCAAAACAGAGATGATTTGGTGGACCTTAACTAACTACATAAGCATCTTGGGGCTAAAGGATTGAAGTCAGAGATAAGGCATGGCAGAGACCTTTTCTTGATGTTTATGAGTGAGCACTTATCATGTGGAGTGGTGGCCATGTGTTGGGAAATGATAGATAGTCCCTAAGAACCCCTTCATATGTATCAAGAAGAGTCCCCAAATACACCCAACAGAAACACAGAGAGTTCAGCCTTACAATCACAAAGAATAGAATTCTGGAAACAACTGAATGAGCCTGAAGGAGAACCCCAAACTTCAGAGTGCACAGCTGCTCAGAACAAGACATTAATTTCAGTCATGTGAGACTACTGAGCTGTGTAGGCAACAATGTTTTGTTTTGTTTTTTAACACATGTCAATTGTTACACAGAAACTAATGCACAGCTCTACTTACAATTATGTCATACATAATTTTCAATGATTTTAAATTAGGGACCAAGAATAAACATATCTTTCATTTGATTCTTGAGGATTTGTAATTTCTTCCATCATGAAATAAATTTCCTGAGGGGTTCATTTGCATGTTTTTTCATTGTTGCATCTTCAGGGCCAAAGCAATGTCTGACACATGTCTGACTTTTCATAAATATTTGGTGAATAAATCAACACTTTTATAACTGGGATAATTTGTTTGCTATACATCACTGCTATATTGATTGTAGTAGAAGTGAGTAAAGGGAATTAATATCAATATCTTATAATTTTAAAACTATAAAATAGATGTTAGTACACAGAAAAGGAAAATGTGAATAAGCCTCCCTTTCTTCCCCTAATAGACTATTGAATTCTTTTTTTCTTTTTTTAAAATTTTATTTAAGAGGAAAAAAAGCAAAGTAGAAAAAAGGGTAGCAACAATGCAGAATTCCAAATGAAAAAAAGAAAAAAAACCACTAAGAAATCACTAGTTGATAAATTACATACTGTCATCTTGGAAATAGTTGTTCAAGTTACAGAATTAAAGCATGCAAAGTAGACAATCAAGCAGTGAGATTACAAACAGTTCTGCTCAATGATCTAACAAAAACTTAGTAATATGGTCATCTATCTTACACTCTTGAACATACATGCAGTTATATCCTTTAGAGCATTTTCTTTTCCTCTCTTTTTTACATTAGCAATTACACATTTTGGGTTTTATTACTCCTACATTTCTTATTACATTTTACACTAGAGACAAATATGATATTTATAAATATGATTTTTATTTATTTCATTAACTAGGATAGTCTCAAGTTGTCTCCATTTACCTATGAAGGCCTTGAAATTATCCTTTTTATAGCTGACTAATATTCCATTGTATAAAAATACCACATTTGGAGAGATCCAAGATGGCCAATTGAGATGTAGCATGATAAAGAGCCTCTCTGAGAAAAACAACTCAAATGATGGAATCTGACACTATGGAGAGGACCCCAAACAAAAGGAGAGGAATTCTCATTCCCCAGGGTGAGATCACCGGCAGACAACATATTGGAATTGGGCAAGTCAGGCTTGAATCAATGGCTGAGACAGCTTCAATCAGTGGCTTCTGGCCCAAAGTGGATTGGTGAGATCTGCTTGGGCTGGGCCATGCCCATGATTGGGACCCAATAGGCAGGGACAAGGCTGTCCCAAACCTATTACATCCACAAGGCACAGTATAACATGCTGAAGTAACTCACTGGTTGAGAGGAGAGGGGCTGCCCTTGTATGTACATCACAGATCATCAGCAGACAGGGGTGGGCAGCACTGTCCTAGCAAGTAAACTGCAGAGGGACTTAAGGCAGTACATAAAGGTCCAGACACCTCCACCATTCACCTGTCTGAGGGAAACCAGAAGCATGACAAGACAGAGAAACAAAAAAAGGCCTTCAACCACTGACCCAGGGAAAATAAGCACAGGAGGGGTGAGTACAGAGGAGATTGGGGGCAATAAACATGTAGTATCAGACATGGTCTCATCGAAAATAAAGAAATACTTCTGTGACTTCATTGATGAATTTAAATCTGGAATTCTAACTCAGGTGAAACAAGACATAAGAAGATTAATAAAAGAAATGTTGGGTACTCCTCAAGAAGACAAAATTGGAAGAATGCAGGTACCCAGAGAAAGGAGAGAAGCCTTTGATAAAAAACATAAACAAAATCTAGAATACATAAAACAGACTCAAAGAGAATTATCAGGAAATTAAAAACTCTATTGAAAGCTGGAAAAACTTCTTAAAAGAAACTAAAGACAGACTTTTAAAACTTGGAGATAGGTTTGCAAATTATGATCGCAAAAGGAAGGATCTCTTAAAAATAACAAGAAACCAGGAAGTAATGATACAAAGGCTAGAAGACAATAAGAGGATTTATAACTTAAGAATAAAAATGTGGGGGAGGAGCTAAAGATGGCTGGTCAGTGAGTAACAAAGTACAAAGTCTCCCAGGAGAAACAACTCATATGCCAAAATAAAACATCCTGGAGAGACTCAGACAGAGGGAGATGGATCCTCTTGACACAGGAAGAAATTAGAACTTTAAAAAGCTCATCAAACATGCAGTCTTGGAGCTACAATTGGAACAGCTATAATTACTGGACATAGCATTTTCACTGTGAACTGCCAAGTTTGTGCTGGGCAGAATTCACAAATTCATGCCAGCTGCCTGAGGCACCCAAATTCTTTCTCACCAAAACTCACAGGAACCACAGCTGTGCTGAAATAAGGGGTTGGTGAGCCCAGCAGAGAGCAGAGCTGGCAAAGGGACCTTCATTGATCCAGTGCTGGCAATGAGAAACCCCCATGGGAAGGCCGCCAACAAATGGGCAACATGTTGGAATCAGGCAGGAGACTGAACTGGGAGTGACAGTGACTTCAATTGGTTGCTTCCTCCCCAGAGAAGATTCATAGGATTTAATTGGAATGGGTCAACCCATGGCTAGGACCCAAAAAGTCATCCCAAATTGATTCCCTGTGCCTAGCATACACTAACCTGGAGAAGACCCCTGAAGTTTGGCCTAGTGGGGAGGGGCTAGCATACTCAGCCTCTGCTTATACCTCAGTGGCAAGAGCAGGCAGGAGAGGGTGGCTTTCCCTCACAAGTATGCTTTGGAGGAACCATGGCTAAGAGGGAAAGGGGGTGGGAACACCACTGTACACCTGTGTAGAGAAAGCCGGGACCATGACAGCAGAGAGAGGCAAGAAGAGGCCAGTAGCCCAGAACCTTGAGAGCACTGATCCAAGAGAGGGAAAAACAAGGAAGACTGAGGGCAGCAAACATGCAACATCAGACATGGCTTCAATGGACATTAAGAGATATCTTCGGGACCTTGTAGATGAGCTCAAAACTGAAATATTAAATCAGGAAAAGCAAGATATGAGTAGAGTAATAAAAGAAATGCCAAGCATCTCTCAGGAAGACAGACAGAAGAAGGGAGGAACATAAAAAAAAGGAGAGAAACATTTATAAAGAATATAAAGAAACCTTAGAATACATGAAGCAGACTCAAAGAGACTACCAGGAAATTAAAAACTCCATTGAAAGCTGACAAAACTTCTTAAAAGAAACTAAGGTTAGACTATCAAGACTTGAAGACAAGTTTGCAATGTGTCATCATGAAAGGAAATATCTCTTAAAAATAACAAGGAAACAGGCAGTAACAATACAAAGGCTAGAAGATGACAGAAGAATCTACAATTTAAGAATAAGAAATGTGAACAATGAAGCAGGAATACATACAGATGAATTACAAAGGCTACTCATGGAAATAGTTAAGGAAAACTTCCCAAGCATGGGAAAAGAAAAGGACATTCAGTTGTTTGAGGCATACAGTACTCCATCCACCTACAACCAAAACAGAGCTCCACCCAGACATATAATAATCACGATACCAGAAATTCAATATAAAAACAGAATATTAAAACCTGTCAGAGAAAAGAAACAGATTACCTATAAAGGTAACCCCATCAGGTTCACAGCCAATTTCTTGACACAGACCATCAGATCAAGAAGCGCTTGGAGCAAAGTATTCCAAGCCCTGAAAGAAAATAACCTCCAGCCCAGATTGATGTACCCCATGAAACTGTCACCAGAAATTAATGGAGAAACAAGATGCTTCCATGACAAAGAGGAACTGGGGGAGTTTGTGATCACCAATCCAATGCTACAGACAATACTGAAGGACATTCTAGAGAGAGAAAAAAAACCCAGGATTTTAGGAACAGTGGCAGAAAGGCCTCAATGAGTGGGACAGGCAGTAGAATCAAGAGGAAAGCTAGACAAACAAAGGCAGAAAAACAGCATAGCAGAAATGAGGCAGAGGATGGCTATAATCTCTAACAGAGATGGCCTTGATACACTGTACTGTTAATAGTGTACCAGGATTTAAAACCCACATTACTCACACCACTGTGCTTAGATGTATTATATTTTGTTCCAGTCATTCTATGTGTACTAGAGTTGAGGGCACAGACAGTTATCCCAAAAATAGCAGGATATACTATGGTAATCATCCTTAATTTCCTATTAACTTAATCTAAAGCTCTGTAAAACCTATATATTCAATTATGCCTGGTATATAGACAATTCTACTGAAGATAATAAGAAACAACACAGTAATCATTGTAGATTGCCTTGTACTGTTCTTTTATATGACTTTTTGGTTTCATGGTTTTATAGGAATTTGTTTTGCTTTGCCTTGCTAGGTTTTTTTCCCCTCTAATACAGAAAGGATAGAAACACATATAGAGACTCATGCATGCATAGCTGTTTACAATCTGACTGTTTGAATATCTACTCTGTATGCTTTAATTTTGTAACTTGAACAACTATTTCTAAGAAGGCAATATGTAATTTATCAACTAGTGATTTCTTACTGTTTATCTTTTTTTGAAATTCTGTATTATCTCTACCCTTTACATGTTTTTTTCCTCTTTAAATAAAAAAAATGTGAACAAAGAAGCAGGGACAAATACAAATAAAATAAAAAGCCTATTCACAGAAATAACTAGGAAAACTTCCCAAGCATAGGAAGTGATGCTCAGATATATGAGACAGGCAGAACTCTAGCCAGCTACAAACAAAACAGATCTACATCCAGACATATAATAGTCAGGATCCCAGAAATCCATCACAAGAACAGAATATTAAAAGTGGTCAGAGAAAAGAAACAGATTAACTTTAAAGGAAAACTCATCAAAATCACAGCAGACTTCTCGATGCAAACCATCAAATCAAGTAGAGCTTGGAGAGAAATATTCCAAGCCCTGAAAGAAAATAACCTCCAACCCAGATTGATGTACCCTGCAAAACTATCTCTCAAAATTAATGGAGAGACAAGATAGTTCCATTACAGAGAGGAACTTGTGGAGTTCATGACCACCAATCCAACCCTTCAAAGAATACTGAAGGACATTCTAGAGAGAGAAGAAAATCACTAGGATTCCAGGAACAATGACAGAAAGGCCTCAATGAAGGGCAGACAGTGAAATGAAGCAGAAAAGTAAACAACAATGGCAGAAAAATAGCATAGCAGAGATGAGGCAGAGAAGATTGGCTATATCGCTGCTTTGTCTTGACTGATTTTATTTGAATCTGGTATTCTTGAGGGTATCAAGTCTGGGAGCAGGGGCAACTACTGTTTAGAAATTCTACACATGTTTAAGTCTCTACATGTATACTTAGCCTTTCTATATTAGAGGGAAAAACAAACCAAAACAAGTAAACAATAGAAATTCCTAGAGAAACACGAAATGAGAAGCACATATAAAACCATGGCAGGATCCAATAGGATACCCATTCTGGTTTGATTATTAACTGCCTTTGAAGTCCTATAATGTCTTCAATGTTCAGGGTTTTTTTTAATAGTGCTATGTACCACTAGGTTTAATTATACTATGCCTGACAATACAGATAATTTTATTGAAAATAACAGGAGACATCATGGTGACAACCATAGATCACCTAGTATGGTGGTTTTATATGTCCTTCTCATTTCGTGTTTCTCTAGAAATTTGTATTGTTTACTTGTTTTGGTTTGTTTTTTCCTCTAATACAGAAAGGCTAGGTATGCATGTAGAGACTTATCCATGTGTAGAACTTCTAAACAATTTACAAGAATTGATTATAGTTATTGTAAAAAAAGGGAGAGGAAAAGTAAGTAAAGTATATAACTGCATGTATGTTTGAGTGTGTAGTATTCATGAGCATAATACTAAGTTTTTTGTTGCATAGATGAACAGAGCTCATTGCAGTCTCACTGTTTAACTGTGTATTTTGTATCTTTACTTTTGTAACTTGATCAACTACTTCTAGAAGGAAAATATGTAATTGTCAACTAGTGATTTCTTACTTTTTTTGAAATTTTGCATTATTTCTATCCTCTTTCTGTTTCATTTTTTCTCTAAATAAAAACAAATTTGAAAAAATAGCACATCTTTTTCATCCACTCTGCAATTGATGGGCATCTTGGTTGTTTTCAAGATTTAGCTATTACAAATTGTGCTGCTATGAATACAGGTGCACATATATCACTGTGATATAAACTTTTCAGTTTTTCTGGGAAAATACCCAGGAGGGGAATAGCTGGATTGAGTGGGGCTTCCAATTCTAGTCTTCTGAGGATTCTCTATACTGATTTCCATAGTGGTTGCACCAGTCTACACTCCTACCAACAGTGGAATGGTATTCCTTTTTGCTCGCAGCCTCTCCAACATTTGTTATCAGTTGATTTCTTCATGGGAGCTATTCTTTCCAGAGTGAGATGAAATATCAATGTTGTTTTAATTTGTATCTCTCAAATGACCAGTGATGGTAAACATTTCTTCATGTATTTATTTGCCATTTGTATATCTTCCTCTGAGAACTGTGTGTTCATCTCAGATGCCCATTTTTGAGAGAGTCTATGAATTTGGGGGGTTTGATATTTTTCAGTTCTTTATATGTTCTCAATATAAGTCTTTTGTCTGAAGGGTTGCTGGCTAAAATTCTTTCCCATTCTGTGGGTTTTCCTTTCACTCTCTTGGTGATTTCTTTTGCAGTGCAGAACCTTTTCAATAATATGAGATCC
Source organism: Hydrochoerus hydrochaeris (assembly GCA_004027455.1). Lineage (NCBI taxonomy): Eukaryota > Metazoa > Chordata > Mammalia > Rodentia > Hydrochaeridae > Hydrochoerus > Hydrochoerus hydrochaeris. Next base: position 200,191 of record PVLA01003426.1, read on the forward strand.
AGTTGAATCTTTGAAGTGTTTCCCATGCAGTTTGCATTTTGTTCATGAATTCTTTTCCTACCCCATGTCTCCAAGTCTTCTACCTTCCTTGTCTTCCAGTAGATTTAGTGTTTCTGTTTTAATATTTAGATCTTTGATCCATTTAGACTTTAGTTTTGTGCATGGTGATAGGCATGGATCTAGTTTCAGTCTTCTGCATGTGGAGAGCCAATTTTTCAAACATAACTTATTAAAGAGGCAATCCTTCCAGTGAATATGTTTAGTCCCTTTGTCAATATCAGGTGGCTGAGTGTCTTTGTAGTTGTGCTTGCACCTTCTAATCTGTTCCATTGATCCTCAGGTCTATTTTTTGCCAGTACCATACTGAGTTTATCACTGTGGCTTTGTAGTATAGTTTCAGGTCAGAAATTGAGCTATCTTCTGCCTTACCTTTGTTGCCCAGAATTACCTTTGCTATTCTAGGTGTTTTCTGTTTCCAAATGAATTTTAGGAGTGTTTGCTCTAGACCTGTGAGGTATGTTAATGGTATTTTGATTGGGATTGTGTTAAATCTGTATAACAGTTTTGGGAGTATGGCAACAATGTTGGTTCTCCCTAGCCAAAAGCAAGGAATATCCATCCATTTTCTAATATCCTCTTCAATCTCCTTTTTTAGTGTAGTATAATTTTCAGCATATAGGTCTTTTACATGGTTAGGTTAGGTTGATTCCTAAGTACTTCATTCCTTGGTTAGGTTGATTCCTAAGTATTTCATTTTTTAAGATTTTATTGTAAAGGGTGATATTTCCATAATTGCTCTCTCAGTGAGTTTTTTTGTTTGTTTACATTAATGCTATTGATATTTGAGTGTTGACTTTGTATCCAGCTATGCTGCCGAATTTGTTTATTACCTCTAGTAGTCTTTTAATTAAGTTTTTTGGTTCTTCTATATACAGTATCATGTCATCTGAAAATAGTGATAATTTAACTTCTTCCTTTCCTATCTTTATTCCTTTATAATGTTCTTGATGATTTGCTGCATTCTATTTGAGATTGTGGTCATTTTTATCTCTGTCTAATATGTCTTTCAGTACTCTTTCTAGGATTGGTTTGGTGGATGTGAATTTCTTCAGTTGTTCTTTGTCATGGAACTATCTTGTTTCTGCATTAAATTTCAATGAAATTTGGCTGGGTACATCAGTCTGGGTTGAAAGTTGCTTTCTTTCAGGGCTTGAAATACCACACTCCAAGCTCTTCTTGACTTGAGGGTTTGTGCTGAAAAGTCTGCTGTGATTCTAATAGGCTTTCCTTGATAGGTGAGTTGTGTCTTTTCTCTAACAGCTTTTAGTATTCTGTTTTTATGATGCATGTCTGAGATCTTAATTATTATGTGTCTGAGTGTGGATTTATGTTGGTTGTGACTGTTTGGTGTTCCAAATGCATCACTTATCTGCATATCAGCTTTTTTCCCCATGTTTGGGAAATTTTCTGTTGTTACTTCTGTAAATACTTTATGTCTGTCATTTGCATCCTCTCCTGCATCTTTACTAATGCCCATTAATCTTATATTGTTGCTCTTGTCATCATCATGAAGCTTCTGGATTGTCATTTCATACTGCTTTGTTATTTGTAAAAGTTCTATTCTTTCATGATCATGTCATGTCCTTAAGGTCCAAAATCCTATCCTCAGCTTCATTTAAATGGGTTTGTACACTTTGAATAGAATATTTTGTTTCTTGGTTTTCTTTTTGAGTTTGTTTCATGAATTCTGCTTGTTTTCTATATTGTTCATTTAGGGTTTCAATCAGTTTCCCATGCTCCTGTACTTTTTTCTCTATTTCTTCTTTAGCTGCATTCAACAACTCCTTTACTAATATTGTTATTTATTTCTTTACATGGGAGATTATTTCTAATTTGATTTCCTCTGTAGCCTCATGGAATTGTTTTTTTATTTCACTTGCTATCTTTTCAGAGATTTCCGGTATGTTACTTTTGAAGTCCTCTACTTCAGTGTCTCCTGTACTTGATCCTGGTGGACTAGATGTTTGAGACTGCATTTTGCTTTTTTGTTTTGCTATTTTCCTCTTTTGAGTTAGTGTTTAGTCCTTCAGTCCCACTAGTGTCAATTGCTCATAATGTTTATCTTGGGGTTCTAATGTAAGGTCAATATTTGTTCAATTGCTGGGTCCCAAAATTAATAGGTGGGCCAGTCTCCTGACCTCCTGTTGCAAGGCCTATTGGGTGAGTCCTATATCCTTCCTATATCCTACTGTCAAGCCTAGTAGTATTGATGTAGAATAACTTTTAGTTCCTACTATTACTTTATCTTCAGGTTATTACAGGTCATCAAATCTCCCTGTCTATAGTGTTTGTATCGGCTGAGGCCATACTTTGTCCCTATTGTGTGCCTGTGTGTCTCATAAGTCCTTTTAATTTTCTTAAAGTTGGGGGAGTCCTTCTTGGTACCCTCCTCACTCTGCCTGATGTTTACTCTGTGGAGGCAGGGGTCACCCACACTCTTGTCAGGCTCACCAAGTTCTTACATTTAGTTGCAGGGGGCTTTCCTACTTGCCCTTTTTACCCACTGTACACCTCTATTTTAGGATCATACTTACCACACTGACTGGTTCTTGCTGAGACCTTCTGTTGGGTGAGGCAGTTACTGAATCTCCCTTCAAGTTAGCACAGTTAATCCACTGTAGTTCAAGGTTCACCTGGGAGCGAAGTTCCAAGTTTTTGCCCTGTGCTGGGATTCCACTGGAGCACACAATCAAGGCATAAAGCTGTAGTCTGGGCCCTGCTTGCTGCTTGGAGCTCACTGGGGATGGCCTGGTTAGGCCCCTGGTCCCTCTTGTGTGCCTTGAGGTGGTTTCTGACACAGGGCATGGTCTTAATTGCCTGGGAGCAAAGTTTCAAGTTTCCTCTGTGTGCTGTGATTCCACTGTAGCACGTGGTCAGGGCCCGTGCCTAGATTCTGGGCCCTGCTTGCTGCTTGGAGTTTGCTAGGCATGGCCTGGTTGACTATTGAATTCTAAAGGGGAGTTTTGGACTCAGTAAGTTGGGTTTTGTATTGTGGTCTCAGTGACTGACTGGCTGAACTTGTGTTGACAGTCTTAGTTCATTATCTATTGATAGAGATCAATACTATTTACTTTGTAGAGTGTTTCTAAGAATTAAAATCAAGCTATGTAGAAGTGCATTGATCAATAAGTAGTAACATTATTTTAGGACTGAAAATGACTTCTAATATTTTTTCTAATATTTCTTTTATTTTATTTTCCCCCTTAAAATTAGTTTTTAGTATCAGTAGCATACTACTGTTGTTGAATTTCTTTCTGAAACATTATATATACTATTTTAACTCCATATATACAAGTTATGTGCCCAATGAGCTTAATTTAAAGTTCAACCAAACACAGATCATGATAGATAATAATAAATACAGGGTAGATTCATGAAGGATTTATTGGCCAAGAATGTAGTAATGCAGACCCTTAGCAAAGCAGCTCCTCAGGCAAATGATTCTACTCTCTTCTGCAGAAAAATCATCTGGCTCCCAAGTTGTCTAGAGATAAAATAAAAATTCTCATGCTACGCTAAGAGGAAATAATTCTCTTACTGTTGAACTTTAGAAGGCTTCAATTTGACTCTTGTTTAACTGTGTCCCTCTGTGGGGGAAATGAATTTGGGAACATGAAACATATGCCCATCTGGAACATATTTCTCTATTTGATATCACATTTATGGTATCAGGAAATGGGACACCAGTATCTGTGGTCCAAATGTGACCAATGGTACTTTTTTAGAACTGTACTGGTCTATAATCTTGGGCTTGTGTTATATGAGATAACTTTCTTGAATTTCATAGAGGACACTTCCTAAAACTTATTCTTTCTCTGAATTTGCTAATATTTTCTGTCTAAACATCTTACAAATACCCACATTTTCTAGTAGGTCAGTAAAAATAATCTATTTATTTCTTAACTGTATGCTTTGTATCTCTGTCCTGTACTTTGACTGTTAGTCTTCTACATGACATGTTAAGTTTATGGCTTCCAAGTTCTCTTGTTCATTTGTTCTAGTGTCAATTGCTGGGTCCCAAAATTAATAGGTGGGCCAGTCTCCTGACCTCCTGTTGCAAGGCCTATTGGGTGTTGTACATGTTGTACATGTATCAAACATCAAGAAATGCCTGACAGGTGAATGACTAGAAATTTTCTGAGTCCTTCTTTCCTGAAATTTGAAAAACTGAGTGTTGTATTATACATTATCCCTAAAGTTATTTCCAGACCTCAATTCTACAGGGTTGAATATGAAAACTTTATAAGATTCCAAAGGGCAGAAAAAATGACATTGAAATATGTAATACAATGACAAGTAAGTGTAGAGGCTAAGAAAGTACAAGACAGTGTGAGAATCCTGCCAACAACATCTTGAACTGATGTTCACCTAGTCTGACTTGAACAAGTCCATCAATGAGAAGCTTGTAAATTACAATATGAATTTTTCCTCTGAGAAGCCAAAAGATCAGTAAGTGTTTCAATATATGGGATCTCAGACAAGTTTTTAAGGAGGAAAAAAAGTAGTCTTTCAAGGAAAATCTTTTAAGAAAGTAGTCTTTCTAGTCTTGTCTTCCTATTATGACATAACATCCACCCAATTCCATTTTCTTACAGTTCTAAACTGAGCATATTCTCTTCCCTCAAATTCCATCTTTTAAATGTTGTCTGATTAGTATTGATAATGATAGAATTATTAATTTCCTCAGGCTGTTTTCTTCTCCAAAAATATCCCAGTATAATGATTTCACTATATTTTTATTTGCAAAGGCCACAAGCTGTTGGCATGCATTGAATTTATAGTCAAGTAAACCCTTAAGATTTCATTTATAGAAATAACTATTACAATTATCTTGTAACTGTGATGTGATTCTGGAGTCCAATATTATCTTATTTTTTTTGATCCAATATCTCAATTTGTCATAACATTTTTTGAGCTTGATCTAACTATCCATCATATTAAATGTCTCTCCCAGTTCTCTGTTGGCCATACATGTGAGAATCAGTCCCTCCAGCCTTCATTCAAATCACCAGTAAAAATATTGAATGCAGGCAATAAAGGCATAAGACTCTTAGGTATGTGTCTACAAGGTTTTCCAAAGTATATTCTTAAAGATTTCAGTTCTATGAGATGCTATGAGATATTTCCTTAGAATGTATCACTACAGATTGTATATTAAAACTGATGAGACCATCAGTGATCCAAAGCCTTGTTTAATCTCAGTGAACCCAACTACTTATTTAGTAGTTGTTTTTGTTTGCTTATTTTAGCATATTGTGTGTTCCTAGTTCACAGTATAGATTTTATCAAACCCTCCCCTATAACCTCATAATATGCTTTAGAAATTTACTATGGATAGATACACAGTTTCAAAATTTCCTTCTTTATTGACTTAAGGTTGAGGCTTTTTGTTGGCTTCTATGTTGTTAAACAGCATTATTTAAATATTGTGTTACCACAAACTGTTTTGATACTCTGGAGTATATTGGGCTCCTCATTAATTTATGTGTCTTTTTCTGTGTTATGCCTCATCTTTCTCCCACACTTCCTTCTTCAGTTTGAAAATCTTCCTCTTAATACAAAAAATAAAAGCAAGCAACACTCATGTGGTTTGGCATAAATAAATTTAGCTCTTCATGTTCTTTGATTTCAGAACTAGTTTTAATTATTTTTAAAAAGTCATTTTCATCTTCTCTCCTCCTCTTTCTCTCTGTCTCTCTCCCTCCTTCCTTCTCTTTTTCACTCTTTCCTTTCCTCATATAGCAAAGCCCATTTTGAACTTGACTCATCATTCTTACAAATTTATGACACTCTTGTTTTCATTTCTGGCTATACACTCTTTATTCTGCCTTTTGTACTTTGCTTTTAAAAATATGATCTCATCGCAGAAGTACTGAGGGCTCCGTTTTTGTTTTAAAAAATGTAATCAGTGGCTGTATTATCAGACTGTCACTGTTCTCCCACCTTTTTGGAGTAGTTTTCCTTTTAGATTCTCTGGTTGTGTGGTCATTCTTAATTTGCCTTACACTTTTTGAGATTTATTTTCTTGAAATCCACAGTAGATATCTGTCTGTTTCCCAGCATTGTTTTCCACAGTTTTATTATTAATTCCAAGAACATTATCCACATTCTCCAAAGCTACCACCACTCCCATTGACTTATCAAGTTTTTTTTGTGGCAAAAAATTCTCAGTAGTGATTATTTTCATTTATTTCTTGACTGAGAGTTGAGAATACTAGCAAAGCAATATTGGAGTTTGGTGGATAAGATTGCCTTTGTCAATAAGTATATAACGAGGACCTACTATGTGCCAGTTAATTTTTTTGGAAATATTTGGCATGGAAAATGGCAGAAAACATGGTAGAGGAGCAGAAGAGATTCTAACAACCAAAAGTAACCAAAATGATAATGATAAGTTCTACAAATAAAATAATATGTCATAGCATAACAGAAAGTAATGGGTCAGGGAAATTCTAACTTAAATCAAATACTCAGGAAACACCTTACTGAGAAAATACCATTTAAACTAACCTCTAAATTCAGGGAGGGTCCAGAACGTAAAAGTATTTCACATTAAGAAATGGTGAGTTTATTTGTCCTACAGTGTGGATTTTTTTGGCTTGTTCTGGAACAGTGAAGAGGGTCAAAAAGCTGAACTTTGGTTAGAGCATGGGGTAATAGTAAATAAGGCTTAAGAGCAGGCAGAGGACAGAGAGGCATACAAAGGTCAGCTCATATTCCATGGTAGACAAGCTAAGTACATAGGAATGATGTCACATTATCAATCAAGGTGGCAACATAATCTGGCTTATATTTTTCAAAGATAACTCTGAATCCATGATGGGAAGTAGATTTGGAGATGGTAGAAATGGATGTAAGAACCCAGAGAGAGAACATATTGGATATTTTAAGATCAGGCAGTTGGGGGTCTTCTCATTGCTATGATTCAAATCTGTCATTTTTGTGACTCTAGTATGTATGATACCTACTTGATTAAGTAATGTGTGGCATTCTCCTCAAACTCAATTATTCCTTTTAAACTCTTATTTTTTCTCATTAACATTCTTTTCTTCATATTTCTGTCACCTGGGTCAGAATTGTTCACATAGTTTATGGTTTTTTGACATATGATCCAACTCATTCACCCCATTTTCTCTGAACAAGATTAATAGTCTGGATGCTCCATTTGTATAAAAAGTTTTAAAATGATGATCCTGAAGTTGTGCAATGCAGATACTCTGAACATTGGCTAAAACATATTTCAACCACAAGTCATGGATCATGTTCCATTCAGGCTTTCTGCTTCAGAGGGGTTCTGCTGAGTTCCCTCAAATCATTAAGAAGTCCCTATTTTCATAGTTATGTTTCGAATAAGAAGAAAAAATTATAATTACCTTTTATTGAGAGAAGTCTGTGGAAAAAATTACATATCTTCTTACTTTTTCAAATTAACTAACCCATTTGGTATGGCAAAACATTTCAAGTGAATCATACAGTTTCAACAAGGAAAACTATGGTCAGTATGCTATAACACTTGAGATCAGACATTATTTTGGAATAGCCAATAAAAGGTCAGATTTTATTAGAACAATAATTAAATACCAAAGGGATTCTAAAACTCATTCTCTCTTTCTCTATTGTCCCATTGTCCATAGGATAATATGAACCTACACCAACATCAGTCTTTTTAAGCTTATATGACCCTAGGGGCCAGTTGAAACACAAATGCACATCATAGTCATATTTGTGTTTATTTTATGTGTTTGGTTCCTGGATAATAGCATCACAGAGTCTTTCCTGCAAACAAGTTTTTTTTCAAAATTTCTCATGATAGATTATTACCCTTGTTACTAGAGGGCAGGGGTGATTTTCTCAACTGCCTGGGACAGATTTACTGGATGGAATTTCACAGCTAAAATGGAGAGAGAAGAAAGCATTCTCTGCTGTTGCCAATAACATAAAAAAGTAAAACATTCCATGTCTTTAAAATAAACAGTCTTAAAACAGTCATCTAAATGGTATATCAATATAAAACCAATAGCACCATATTAGTACATATATTTTACATGTACAAAAGAGTGAAATTTGAACTCTTCAGGTATATCTTAAAAGTTTTCTGTGATTTACATTAGTTCTGTAACATTATAGCCCAAAAAATAAGAATGTTGATACACTGCCAATATTTTCTTTTGGATGCTTTCTGCTACTGCCTGAGTTTCCAACATTAAAATAAGAACTTGGAAGCTTAAATTCTGTTACAAGTTCTTCCATCACAAAGGTGTAAGATTTTAGGCAACTCATGTCATCTCTTTTGTCTTTAGTTCCCTTGTTTATAAAGCAAAAGTAATCATTAGAAAATGAGCCTAAATATCCCTACTTCCTATCATATGACTTTTATTTTGCTTTTTATAATATAAAACATATAATTTTCAGCTTTTGTGTCTGATTTATTCCATTTAATAATATGGTCTTAAGGTGTATTATTCTCAAAATTATTATTCTTTATGGCAGAGTAATATGCCATTGTGTACAAATACCACATTTTCTTTATCCATTCTCCATTGTTTGGCACATAGCTTGCTTTCAAAAATCAGCTGTTATGAATTATGCTACTGTAAACATAGATTTTCATGTTTCTCTATAATGTGATGTTTAAAATTCTTTCAGAAAGGAACCCAGATGAGGAATAGTTGAGTTAAATGGAATTTCTAGTTTTAGTTTTTTTGGGAATTTCCATACTGTTTTCCTTAATAGTTGCACTAGTTTACACTCCCACCAAGAATGTAGAAGGGTTCCTTTTCCCCTGCAACTTCTATAGCATTTGTTATTATTTGATTTATTCATGATAGTCATTCTTTATGAGAAAGATAGAATCTCAATGTTGCTTTAATATGCATTTTTTAATGGTCAGAAGTGTTTAACAACTTTAAAAAGTATTTACCACGACATCAGAAGGAAGAGAGAAACTGAGATAAGTTTTCTGCTATGGTTTATATCTATATATCACTTCATGTGCCCATGGTGGGCTTTTTGGGAGATTATTAGATCATGAGAGAATGATACTCCTCAGTGGATTAGTCCTCTGATGAGCTGATGGCTACATGTGAAGTTGAAGGATGAAGCATAGTCTGAACAGATGGGTCACTTGAGGCGTGGCCTAGAATGTTAATGTCCCTCCTCTACTTTGGTCTTTCTTCCTATCTTCCTCCCATACCTGAGCTAATTCTCCTCTGCCATGCCCCTCTGCCCTGCCACTCTGCCTTGGAGGCTGCCAACTGTGGACAGACTGTTCTACAAACTCTGAGCCAAAATAAACTTTTCCTCCTTTAAGTTGTGGGTGTTAGGTATTGTTTCTCAGCAATGAGAAAGTAACTAAGACAGAATCCTACTAGGGAGTTAAAGGAAATTAATGGTGTTAGAAAACAGTCACAGGAATGAACAAACAGGAAAAGAAACCAGAGCAGAACATAGGAAATGAAAATAACTAAGTCAAAATGAATGAAAATGAGTCAAAAAAAAAAAAACCCAAAGACCCAACAAACTCTTCTGTGTTTTTGAATGAGTAGCTTTTATTTAGAATCTGCAATCTGGAACATAGCCAATCATGATTTTCTCTGTCCAGCTTCCAATGCCTATAGGTTTTTGAGGTGCTCCTCTTGCACCAGAGACTCCTCTGTCCATCATCTCCAACTATGGTTACCATCCAAGCCCAGGCAAGTCTTTGCTCAGTTTGGTAGACCAGAAATGTGATTAGCCTCTAGCAGAGACCAGGTTCTATCTCCACAGGGCAGGGACTCAAGTAGACTATTGGACTTAATGTGACATTCACTGGGGCTGATTGCCTCCCATAGAAGGCAAGGTCTGTGTCCTTCACAGTTTGAATTTACTTCTCAGGAGGGTCTTTATCTGACTCCCTACCTTTCTGCAGTGGTCTGCTGTAGTTGTGTCTAATTCAGTTACTTTTGGAGGGTAGTAATGGAATCTGCTGCCAGTTCTGTACTTTCTCCCTGAGTTTTCTGGCTTTCTGGGCTTTTATTTTTTCCTGGGCATTATCTTTATCCAGAATCAGGTCACTCAGTTAATCTAAAGCTCAGCTGCCTCATGTCAGGATGAGCAAAATGCTGTTTGGAATCAGTGGATGGTCATGTCACCCAGCTAGTGTGGGCCTGCTTGTGTGTACTGGTGGTAGAATATAATTTAATATATTATTCTTTCAAACATTGTATTATTTGTATGTTAACTTTTAGTATGCATGGGTAAGTACTTATCCAAATTATTGCATTACCAGCCAGAATAAAACAGAAAGATAACAAGAGAGTGGAAATTAATCTCAAGTTGCCCTCCAAACTTAGAAGTCTCTAATGTCTATCATAATAACTACAGTGAAAATGTTTAAAGCTAGAAGAGGGTAGTTGTTGAGAACAAAATCTTGAGAATAATTCTGGGGAAAGGAATAGTAACAGACTGAAAAGGAATGGAATTTTAAAAAGAGGGCAGAAATTCTAAGATGCTTCAGTGAAAAACCTTTGAAGTTATATGTGAGTTAGAGTACTACTCAACTTCTCTATGTCTATCTAATTCAATTAATTATTGAACTTCTCTGGCTTTATGTGTATGTGTGTGTGGACATGTACACACATACACACACAGGGCTTCAAGTGACATCATGTTGTAAAGCACTTGGCACAAAAGAAGTCCTGATTGTCTTGTGTTTTACTTTGGATATTCAGCTGGGTTGATTGTCGGTGGCATATGAATAACAAATTCTCTGTTTCTTAGGCCTCCTTATATGGTTAGAATTGTTTGAATGGTAAGCCCTGATTTTCTTCCCATAGAAATTACAGCTTCATGTTTGCTATTCAATATTAAATATGTGTGCATGGGCTACACTATTTATAGTTTTCATCCTGAAGTTTTCTTTGGGCTAGCTGGAAAGCCACAAAATTAAAAAAAAATTAAAAAACAGATGTTGTATTCATTTTAATACAACAGATGTTGCATGCTTGAAAAATGTAGCAAAATTCTCATTCTTCTCTTATGTCAGACAGTCTTCATTTTTGTTTACATAAGGAAATGCGCAAGCAGATTTTACAGGGGAATATTTTGGAATTAGTTTCTGCACAATGAATCTTTGTGTACATAGACATCTGTGATGTAAAATCTCCTGGCATTGTTTCAGTAAAAACATTATTGTTTAAAGACTATTTGGAGTGCAATTTAAAAACTTGTTTTAAACAGCCATGGATGATAGATTTTGAATAGAGAAATATAGAGGTATATACATTCATCTTTTCACACATCCAGAATCATTAAATAACTAAATTTAGAAGTATAATGCAGTTTTATGTGTTTTCACTTAATTTGGGGAAAATTGGTATATTTTAGTTTTGTTTATTAGTACATATGTGTAATACAGAGTATATGTATTCCTTGTTCAAAGTTAGTACATGCACATAACACATCTTAATTCTTCTTTTCATTTCCATTCCCTTACCTCCTTCTCTCCTTTTCCAGTCTCTTAATTTCTTTCCTTTTTTTAAGGAGATATTTGCAGTACATAACATTCATAGTCCTTGTATAGAGTAGGTATGGAAACATAACACGTGTTTTCATTTACTATTTTCCACTGTTGAACATTCTTTGTCTCTTAATTCATAATCTTTATTATTATGATTACTTTAAATTTAGTTCTAAAACTCTCTCATTTTTAAATTATTAAAGTAGGTGCTCAATAGTTTCCTTAAAGTAGAAATTCTTTTATTTATTTACTCTTTCAACAGGAAATTACTGAGGATCAACAATAGGATTGACACTCAATGAAGTACATTGAGTATTAGAATAAGCAAAACAAATAGCACCTCTACACTAAAGGTACTAAAAATATTTTTAAATGATTCCAAGATACATTGGACACTGTGATAATAATTTCTGGGTGCTCTGGATAGCAGAGGAAGAGAAACAACCCACTCAGTTTTTGAGGGAGAGCATGAGCAGAAAGCTGAGAAATGAATACAAGCTAAATGAACAGAGGAAGATGAGGAAGAACTTTTTACACAGAGGCATGGACTTAAGGAATCAGAACATTCTCAAGGAAAGGAGTGACCCACCTATAGTGAGCAGCTAGCTAATATGGTTGTAGAAGGCATTTCAAACTTTAGGAAGCTAAATAAATAAAAGCTTGAAAGCCTTTTTAAAAAGAGAAATAAATCAAGAGACTTGAAGTTTTAAAGTTTATCTGACATGGAAAGAAAATGGAGAGGGAAAAAAGGATTTACTGGAGTTAAAGGGATTTACATGACTGCTGATAAAAAGTAGACAAATCGAGAAGGTTTGTAGGATGAAAGGTTTTTTTTTATACTTTTCCCATTATTTCTCTTCATTCACACAATGTACTCCTTTTCTTCTTAACACTGTAAGCAACCATCAAAATTGTGTAATGCATATACCTTTTCTTCTCTCTGTTCCTGCTAAATAGGAAGTATTGCTTTGTAACTGTATATTTTAATTTATGTAAATGTATTTCAGATGTTACTTCAAGATACAATGATATTGCCATGTACACTTAGTTCATTATTATACTTGCTGCATAGTCCTCAATTTGTTGTAGCAAACAGCTATCACTTTCCACTGATGGACAAATAGATCATTTTCAATTTTCCATCACCCCAAATAACACTGTAAAGAATATCCATGTATATATTCACTTTGCACCTATAAGTAGTTTGAATAGAGGGGGAAAGTTGTATATAATTCTACTAATGAGAATATTTCTTTATACAATTGTCATCCTCTTGTATTTTCTCTTCCCCAAGTTGCTTATTCTTAACTTTTGCTCATTGATTCTTCTGGGTATTGATTTTTTTTTCCCTTACTAAGATGTTTCTTATATCTTTTGGAAATTAATCCAGTATTGTTTTCTTTTTTTTTATTTAAAGAGAAAAAAAAACATGAAAAAGGTAGAAATATTACAGAATTTGAAGAAAAGAAGATAAACAGTAAGAAATCACTAGTTGATACATTACATATTGTTCTTTTAGAAATAGTTATTCAAGTTACAGAATTAAAGCACACAAAGTGGACACTCAAGCAGTGATAGTGCAAACAGATCTCTGTTCAACAATCCAACAAGAACCTAGAAATATGGTCATCAATCCCACACACCTAAACATACATGCAACTATATCTTTTATAGCACTTCCTATTTCCTCTTTTTTTACATTAGCAATTATACATTTTAAAAATTTTATTTAAAGAGAAGGAAAAAAAGCAAAACAGAAAAAAGGGTAGCAACAATACAGAATTCTAAAAGAAAGAAAGAAAAAGGAGAATGAGAAAAAGCCCCACTAAGAAATCAGTATAAATTATGTAATGTCATCCTGGATGTAGTTGTTCAAGTTATGAAGTTAAAGGGTACATAGTAAATATTCAAACAGTCAGACTACAAACAATTCTGCTCAAAGATCCAACAAAGATTCAGCAGTATGGTCATCTATTTTGCACACTCAAACATACATGTAGTTATATTCCTTAGAGCACTTTCTTTTCCTCTCTTTTTTACAATAGCAATTATACATTTTGGTTTTATTACTCTTGTAGTTCTTATTTACTTTTTACACTAGAGAAACAATATGATATTTATAAATATGA